>CAIGRL010205574.1:0-11277 GCA_903798325.1 Fraxinus xanthoxyloides | reverse complement strand
TATAATGGTCATTTCGTGTTAAAAATTGGAGAGAATGACGTTTTGCACCAAAAATGGGAAAGGTAGGGACGTTCTGCGTCAAAAAATCAAATGCATTGATGTTTTAAGCTAATTACCTATTGATTAATTTGATTTTAACTATCGCAACTTTAACTGAAACAAGAATTACATGATGTATTTGTTTGACAAAAAAGTATGAATAAATTAATCTACTTATGCAGTTATGAGTAAATTAGCTAAATTTAATACAAATTATTCTAAATGTAGATTGATGTATTTAATAGATGAAAAAAGTACTAGGATCCCGAAATCCCACGCAATAATCAATTTTAACCTTAGTTTTACACATTGACAACATAATTGAATTGACGAATCAATGTTCATATTTTATTTAACAATCTATCTTGAGTAATGTTAAACTTACCTTTCATATGACCCAACTATGTTTCTATGATGGATGCGATCATATAAAGATGAATAAATGCCACCAAATTCACACAACTACCATGCACAATAATTGTTGAGAAAAGAAAATCATATAAATCATTCAATATTCAAAAACGTGTTTTTATTGTCAAATATATAAAATTAAAATTTAAAAACTCATATTACATGGTTCATCGTTCTACTAACACAAAGAAATCTAGCCTAACATGTTGTGAAGAATAAAACAAAAGATATAAATGTTGTTCATCATCCGAAAATTCTTGAATTCAATCTTGAATTTTTTGGATTTGATCTTGATGTGTTCTTTGCCTCATTTTGTAATTAATTCTCTACACTCTAATTATTTTTTGAGAGTTGGTATTTAAATTCCTCTAAAGAATTCCAAAAGATCTCCAAAAATCGTGCATATCATTGCTCAAACGGAAGTTTCCTTGTTGGAAATAAATTATGAAGGAAACAAAATTTTATTTTCCCGACTTGACTTGGGCGGACACCCAGTAAAAAATGGGATGGCTGCCCCAGACATAGAAAATGACTCATGTTATTGAAGTTTAGGGTCGGGCAGCAATATAACTGGGTGGCTACCCAGTTATAAAAAATCACGAATTTTCCTTTAAGCAATTTTCTTCATTCTTTCTTCCATCTGGCCCTTCACATCAAATTACTTCAATTTTAGTGCTTCAAATTTTACTCAAATACATATTAGTCCCCAAACTTTCGTCCATTGGCCAATTGATCATTCTTTTGTTTCCAATTATTTAGAAACGAGTCCAAAACTGAAATAAGATAAAAATAATATATGCTAAGTAAAATCCAATACTAAAACGACACAAAAGCTTAGTGATATGATTTCGAATAAGTGCACAAAAATGCATTTGTCAGTACTTCAACTCAACAATGGGGTAAAAAAATAAAACTATGAAGGAAAATGATGAAGAAAGTACAAAAATTATTTAAACTATTAAAGAAGAAAATCGACAACTCGCTTAAATTTTCGAAAAAGGAAAGTGAGGATAGGCAATAAACATACCAAATCTAGATGCTACGAGCTAAAAGTGAGTCGAAAAAATTGGCCATGATAAGATATCAAGAAGAGAATAAAATATTATTGAAGGAAATGAATATACAATAATGATGCAAAAAGAGCTCAACTACAGGGCCAAACATCTAAAAGTAACTCTAGTCCTTTGGTCAATATTTTAATGGATACGAAAATAATCAACCAATACACAAAATTATTGTCATAGTTTATGTTATATTATTCTTTAAATTTCAATTTTCAATATTTATGCTGTTCTAGTGCTAATTTCTTTCTAATTAGTAATTATCAAATTATAACTTTTGAATTTTAATGAGTGGTTTCATTTTAATTTAATGAGTGGTTTCAGTAGATATTGTTTATTATTTGACTCTATTTTATTACAAATGTTAATAAAAATAATAATCAAATTTAAAAATAATAAATCAAATCAAATCATTAAGTAATGAAAAGGCTATAATAGGAATTTAAATTTGTTATTGTAGGACAAAATGGGAAATAAAGGAAAGTGAAGATACTATTTTGAAAACTAATCATATGGTGGAGATGTTGATGAAATCAATTAAATTATTATGATGTAATAATCCAAATATCTTATTTCATAAGATTTGTGAGATTAAAGATAATATTTGGAAACTAATCGCATGGTAGAGATGTTGATGAAATTCATCCCACATTTAAGATGCAATAGCCCATACATCTTATATCATAAGATATGAGTGAAATTCAACATAAGACTTTGGAAACAAATCGTACGTGCAGATGGAGTGTAGATGAAAATAATGAATTTCAAGATTTCTCAATATAGGTTTATATTAAGCGTAGAAATGCATTAATCGATCATTTGTAAGGTGAATATACTAATTTCGATAATTAAATGATAAAACTAATTGAACTTTGTGTTTGTTTTCTCAATTTTTTTGGTATTATATGTAATTTTTTTATATATTGTAATGCTAAATTTATAATAATAATAATAATAATAATAATAATAATAATAATAATAATAATAATAATAATAATCGTGATATAATTGTATTGATTTTTAAAATTTATTATAAATGCAATATTTTATTTATTTAAATTTTATTTTTAATTTAGTAACTTTAGTCGTAATATGATATGTAATTAAATAATTTTTGAAACAAATTAATCTTCGAGAATTAAAAATAAGAAAAGAAAGGGAATAAATTTTTTGGTGTAATATTTGATGTAATGAGTTAGAGATGACGAAATACGATAGTGTCACAATTGCACCATTTGGGTGCGAAAGTTAAAACACTATTTTGTTGAAATGGTTTTCTATATATACTACCTATAACATGTTTGAAAATTGTGTTGCTGGCCTATATTTTTCTTTTAAAAACCTTTCCAAATGTGTGATCACTTTTCCTAGCACACTACAATAGAATTTGCATTTTTACGACGTGACATGTGAACGTCGTATAAAGCCAAGCCCTTAATGAGTCCTTGGAGCAAGTTGTACATTTTCAGAAATCAGTAATACTTCTTCTTTCTGTCAAGCAAGTAGAAATCATAGATCACTAAAATAATTTTCAATTATTTCATAACCTTCTTAACATCTGTTTATTTGCAGCTATTTAATCATTTGCATGTTGCTTTAATTTTCTGTGTAATGCTACCTTAGAAAATAAAGAAAATTCTGTGATACAATATCCAATTTTAAAACTAGTGCATAGAGTCATTAGTTAAGTGTCTCTTTCTTCAAATTTGATGGGTTGCTGTGTTCCAATATTGCCATTTCTGCAGAATAATCCTTCGTGATTCCATTAGCTAATTATTCAATTGATAAAGATTATTTTCCGGGTAATTTAATTCAGAAGTCCTTAGCAGTAATTGCTTTTTTATGTTTTGTGTTTTGTGCATCAACTCTATTTGATCTGACTCCAGTTTTCCTCTGGTAATTTTCTTTTTCCTTTTCTATTCTGAATTTGTAGCTTCTATCTTTGAGGTGAGGATTGCAGGCCTTTGTAGGTGAAGGATTTATAATTTTTGTTGATTTCCCTCTAATTTCTGATGACCGAACTCTCTGTTTTTAGTCAGAAATATTGTAAAAGGATCGGTCATTAGGAGGAAATGAGGAAATTGCATGGCCTGAAACAGTGTGATTTTAAGACTTCAATATACTCTCAAGAAGCAGCATCATTTTGCTATATGATTTTAAGATATCAATTAATAGTTTATAGAAATTGTTTTAATACCACAAATTTTGGGATTATTTTCATTTAAACTTAAGATTAGTTGTTTCATCTTAAAATGTTAACATTATTAAAATGAGTAACCCAATCATTTATAAGTTGGTCTATGTTTTCATTTTTATTCGATGTGGGATTTTTATCCCTTAACATGTTTCCATAAGATGGTTGCTCGTTTTGAGCAGATCAATCTTGAAATCCGTGTGTTCAATTTTTTAGTCTTAATAAGATCGAATTACTCGTTGGAGTTTAATGAATTCTGATACTGTATTAAAATTCATTATAAAAGGTTGACATTATTAAGAGCAATAACCCAATCCTTTATAAGTTGTTTTATGTTTTCATTTTTATTGGATGTTGAATTTTTATACCTTGACATGAAGAAATATATTTGAACATTTTTTCATAGTGGGATTGTCGAGTTTTCTTGTGTTGTGGAGTTCACTAACTACCATACTTTACGAGTGGACACCTTCTTGGCTTACTGGGAAGTTTGAAGGGTATCACATCAGATTTTGTAGCATCCCAATGCATGTTAAAATTGTACAACGACGATCAAGTTCAAATGATTAACAAAAGTGATTCACAAGCTTTCAGTCGATTCGTGGCTCACTTCATTATCGACAATGATCAAGCACAATCCTGCAATTTTGTGACTTTTCTCCCAATGGGCGAGGATTTCTCTCCAGGTATGAAGCCGAAACCCCTTAGCCAAGAAATGGTGTGCATCCATATAATATTTTTATGAATAGTAGAAGCTAATTTCACCAAATGATTGGGCATTTCGAATATCTCTAGATGATTGTAACACAATCTTGTTCACGTAATTCATGTCTACAGTTTTATGCTGTATTGTAAACCGGCATAGCACCTAACTCGCCTGTTTCTTCATCTCATTCTCAGTGAGCCAAGTGGATCAAATACTTGGGTGTTTTTGCAAATTTAGAAACAAGAGAAAATCAAGTATATGATGCAGTAAGTTAAAATTATGTCAATATCAACAATTTAATCTAGTAAATATTGGTTAACATGAACTATTAATATCCGACTAATATATTTTATCCTTGAAGATTTTAGCTCTTCCATCCTAACAGTGATAGCTTATATCCTTTGCAGATTAGGGCGAACTACGGTTGCCCGAGTTAATCTGTAGCTAGCTGGAACACATCATTTAAACCTATAGTCGCTTGGATGGAATACGATGATGTATGTACTGTAAATAATTATTTTTACTATTATAACTTTGTAATAATCTAAATGTTAGTGAAAATAAGTAATATTGCATAACTCTTTTTCAAAGCTTGAATTCATATTTTTCTTCATTTCATTGTTGTAGGGTGTGTGGTCTTTCGCAAAAGAGACGTACAAGCTAAAGGTACACAAGTGGAGAATTTGTTCTTAAATTCCTCAATTTACAACATTTCTAATGAGTTCTCTTTAAAGGAAGCAATGCAACTAACCAGACTAATTTGGCTTTTAGATTTAAGTTAAGTTTGCTTAATTAGTTCATTTTTTCATTTACATAACATTGCATGCAGTACGTGGAGTGTTAGGTATTTAATGTAATTGGCAAGTCTGAGAACAAAAAGAACTAAAGTTGAAATATTGTCAAAAGTCATAGAGTAAAGTTAAATTACTGAAAGTTGTGATATTTTAGGTCTAGGGTTCGAGAATGAGAAATAAGGAAAAATAGCACGAGATTTTGATAGACTGTCGTTAAAGTTTGGCTCGAGCATCAGAAATAGAAACTTCATCGCTCGACTGTCTCATCGCCTTCGCTCGAGCGACAACATATCGCTCACTATTTGATCGAGCGACAATACTATCCGAGAATTTTTTTAATTTATTTTTAAAGGCTTTTGTTCTGCCCATTTATTCCCTAACCTACATTTAAATATTCAAACGCCACATAATGATTTTTCTAAAGTTGATCATTAAGCAAACACTTGGTTTTCATATTCTCTTCATCAGTTATCATTCAACCTTCATTATTCACATAGTGAATTGTTCNGGTATAGGGTTCGAGAATGAGAAATAAGGAAAAATAGCACGAGATTTTGATAGACTGTCGTTAAAGTTTGGCTCGAGCATCAGAAATAGAAACTTCATCGCTCGACTGTCTCATCGCCTTCGCTCGAGCGACAACATATCGCTCACTATTTGATCGAGCGACAATACTATCCGAGAATTTTTTTAATTTATTTTTAAAGGCTTTTGTTCTGCCCATTTATTCCCTAACCTACATTTAAATATTCAAACGCCACATAATGATTTTTCTAAAGTTGATCATTAAGCAAACACTTGGTTTTCATATTCTCTTCATCAGTTATCATTCAACTTTCATTATTCACATAGTGAATTGTTCTTGGCGATGAGAAAAACATTAGTTTCACAATCGAAATACCAAACTGCTGCTTCCTTCATATCTGTCGGAGTTTCTAAAGATCAAGGGAAGTTGATTGGAGTTCCAGTCGTTGAGGAACGCGGTGCTCTTCGTGCATCCACATGAGATAAACGATTTCACAAAGTTAGGAATTACTGCAGGAGAGCACAATTCAGGAGAGCTTTAGAAATTACAGCTTGGAGTTGGTGTAGGAGCACAGAATCTAGGAGAACTATTGGAATTGCTTCAAGAGGTCAGATAGCATGTGTCGTCGTCTAGTCTGGTAAACTGTAAGTTATAAATCACTTATAGTGTATTGTTGATTGACAAAGTGTCCAGAGTTTTCATACGGTTGGGTTTCTCCGTGATTAATTCTTGTGTTAATTTATTGCTTAGATAATTGCGGTATTTCAACATAAGAATAATTTAATTGCATGATTAACCATCTAGAAAATAATTAATAGTGACTTGTTACTATTTAATTGTTAAGTAATTTTAATTCCTCATAATCACCTATTCACCCTCTCTAAATGTAGTTTGGGTCGAACTTCGTATTTTCAATTGATATCAGAGCCTTATTTTGATTACTGACCTTTAATAAATTTTAGATGAGTCATTCATTGTCTGTGCCTCTATTTTTCGAAGGAAGCAACTACGCTTATTGAAAAGTTCGAATGAGAACTTTCCTTAAAGTTTTGGATGAACGTATTTGGATTAACGTTCAAACTGAGTGGGCTCCACCTTCAACCAGTGTTGCTGGTGTAGTTACACCCTTTGATATTTCACTCTAAACTAAAGATGATTTAGCTGAGTGTAACTGGAACAATAAAGGAATTCATGCCATGTTCATGGCTGTGTCTGTTGAAGAGTTTAGGATAGTTTCGATGTGTGAGACTGCTAAAAACGTTTGAGACATCTTTGAAACCACATAAGAGGGAAATAAAACGGTTAAAAATTCTAAACTGCAGATGTTAACCTCTAGGTTTGAAGAAATTAGAATGAAGAACGATGAATCGTTAGATGAATTCTATGCGAAGCCGAGTGACACAGTTAATTCGAGTTTTAACCTAGGTGAGAAGATTCATGAGTCCAAGATCGTTAGAAAAGTCCTTAGATCCCTACCTGAAAGGTTTAGACCTAAAGTCACCGCAATTGAAGAAAGTAAGGACTTANAGAATTCAGGAAAGTTTCGATGTGTGAGACTACTAAAGAAGTTTGGGACATTTTAGAAACCATACACGAGGGAACTAACACCGTGAAAAATTCTAAACTGTAGATGTTAACCTCTAGGTTTGAAGAAATGAGAATGAAGAATGATTAGTTGTTCGGTGAATTCTATGCGAAGATTAATGACAAAGTTAATTCGAGTTTTAGCCTAGGTGAAAAGATTTCCCAGTCCAAGATCGTTAGAAAAGTCCTTAAATCCATTCCTAAAAGGTTTAGACCTAAAGTCAATACGAATGAAGAAAGTAAGGTCTTAGATGCAGTTAAGATAGAAGAACTCGTAGGATCCCTTCAAACCTATGAACTCACCGTTTCTCAACCTAAAAATGTTAAATTCATAGCCATGAATGTTGTTACAGAATAAGAGAGTGAGTCTACTAATGCTGAAACGCTTAGGGACGAAGAAATAACTTATTTCGTTAAAAAAATTTAGAAGGTGATGAGGAATACGAGGAGGCCTCAAGAACGAAAAAATGAAATCCCTAGAAAATTCGTGAAAGATAAGCATAAAAAGAATAACTTTAGGACTGCTTATAAGAAAACTCAATATGTTAGATGCTATGAGTGTCATGATTACGGTCACTAGATGAATGAATGTCTTAATTTGAAAAAGAGTTCGAATAAAGAAAGACGTAAGGCATTAACAGTGACCTTGAGTGATGACGAATCAGATTCGAGTGCTCAATGTGATACATCTGGTGGTGAGGATGAACAAAATTTCATGGCCTTCACATCAAGGGCTACAATTGAATCTAATAAGGAGATTGGTAAGGTTGAAAGTGATGAAAAATCCGAGGAAGAGTATGAGGATGAACCTGATATTCATGAATCTTATCGTGAACTATTTGAGGAGAGTCTTAAAATTAAAAAGGTCAATAAAACTATATTGAAAAATGTTAATTATCTTTGAAGAAAGAAAGAAAAACTCATAGGTGACTTTTAAGACTCTACCAAAAATCCAAGTGAGTTGAAACTTGTTAATGAGAATTTGGAAGTAAAAGTCAAATCCTTAACAAGTGATCTTGAAAAATCTAACACTCAACTCCAATCATGAGTGGTTCACAGAAACTTGATAATCTGTTGGGGATGAACAAGTCCGTTGTAAATAGACATGGTTTGAGTTACATTCATAATGGTACACTACTACTAGTACATCCAAGACCACGTTCGTCCCGATCACTAATAAAGTTCGAAAATTTGTTTATCCTGAACCAAAGGTCAAACATGTCTTAGGATCGAGACCTACTAGACAACATAGGGTCAATCGTTCTACTTATCGGCAACAACGTCCAAGCGGGTTTGAACCTAGGTTTATTTCCACTGTTACCATTGTGGCGCTCTGGGACACACAAGACCTAGGTGTTGTAAACTCGTGACTAAAAGTAAAAATCAGGATTTCTTTAGTAAGATTAACTTTTTCGCCAATCAGGTTAGCCACTTAACTGAGATGATGATTCGGTTAACTAGAATCACTTCTACTTCTAAGAAGGTTTGAGTTAAAAAGAGCGACCTGGAAGGTCGTGAGATTTATCGTGCTCTTAAAGGTAAGAGCATCCATATTTCGCCTTGATTAGTTTCTTAGGTGCATACATGTGCAGTTCATTGAACCTATTCATTCTTCCATGCATCTCACTTATTTGTGTTTTATTATTATTTTGTTTTGTGTTTTTAAGATTCTAGAGCCACAAAGTTGAATAATTACAGATTTTTCGAGAATCAGCACATCTACTTTAATGATCAAGAATAGGTTCAGCTGTCATATTGCAAGTTGACAACCATTAAACAGCTGAGATCTAAATGAAACTTCCTGTTCCAAGATACATTAGCTACTTGCCTTTAATTTAGATTCGGAATTAATCTAAGAAATGCAGTAGATGAATATAAGATGAAGCAGTATGCATGCATTAGTTTCAAGCTCTATATATAACCTAGTCTAACAATTCCTTGACTTTAAAGCAATACTTGAGAGGTAGATTGGCAGTGTACATGATCCATTTGCCATTAGTAGAGCCTCTGATTCTAGAATTAGTAATTAAACCCGTTGCATTCTCCAAAGTCTCTCCATATATAGAGTGAGCCATGTCGCTTAGTTCTTAAATCAAAACCTCAGTTACCAAAATTTGCGTTTTTCTATAATGAACCTAAAAAAAACAAAGAGTACATAGATAAGAACAATAAAAACTCGCTCAAGTTATTTATGGGAATAAAATCTGATAATTTTGCGATGGAAGATTGATATTCATCCAACATGATTGTCAAAGGAAGAATGAGTTCAAGCCTTGGGCTTTCCAAGCCAATTGACGGGTTTGAACGTTGAGAGGCACCTCAGTAAATCACCTCTTTCCCATGGTTTGCAAGAAGGTTGAGATGATCCAAAAGCAGAATCACCAGCACTTGATATCTTACAAGAGCGGAATAACGTCTTTCCCATTTATATCTTACAATTGCATAGTGGCAAATTTCAAGACTTTGTGCATAAGAAAATTCACAGTTATTATCAAGTAAATAAACACCAACAATGATGAAAGTATTGCAGCAGAACGGTGGCAGATCCTGGGAAGAAATCCAATCACTAACCTAATTTGTAAATAAAGTTTCAATAACTGCAAACTAAGTATTTCACTTACATAGGCACGTGTTTTTCCTCTACAAGAATTACATCATTCAATTTAATACCATACCTGTCATACAAAGACAAAATCCCACAATTTAACTCCCTCGATTTACACAATACTACCATTAGAAAACAAAACAACTATATCGAACATGTTGAATCGAGAAAACAAAACAACTATATCGAATATTGTCTTCATATGATTTAATTTATGTTTAACCAAAGGAATTACTCTACAACCATACCTAGTAACCATCTATCGCATTACGCGTGGCACCAAAACTTGGGGCTTTTTGTTATTTTGATACAAAATGGCGAATTCTTTCCATAGCATCAGCCTCCCACTATTACCACATTACAGTCAAGCTAATCAAAAACCCATAAATCAAGATCAAAAACCTAAAATGCAAAGCTGAATTCCTCTTAAACTTACCAAAATAACTCTCCGGCGTCTCCTGATAATGAATCTCAAAATCCTCTCCCATCTCATCTACATAATTGGGATTTCCACCGCTACTAATTCTCATCTTCAGCTGCCTCAGCCTTTCAGTGGCCAGCCCACGAGTCAATTTGTTGCATCGTCTCTGGTACTTGAATCCATTGATGCACCTCAGGGTTTAAGTCACCTCACGAAAACCAAGCC
Source organism: Fraxinus xanthoxyloides (assembly GCA_903798325.1). Classification (NCBI taxonomy): domain Eukaryota; kingdom Viridiplantae; phylum Streptophyta; class Magnoliopsida; order Lamiales; family Oleaceae; genus Fraxinus; species Fraxinus xanthoxyloides. Next base: position 711 of record CAIGRL010205574.1, on the reverse strand, counting down.
CAAAAAGAGGTAGAACATTTGGAAGAGCTTCCATAGCTCCTTTTTTTTGGAGGTCTACTAGTTTTTTTGGGGGGCTTTTGTGGAAGTGGAGCTGGATTATGGTGTTTGTAGAGAAGTGATTCCTTAGCTATTGCAAAAGCTGTTGGAAGAGAATCTATTGCAAATGAGGAGCCTCAGTTACTTGTTTTCGGTTAGAATCTACAACCAACTGGAGTCTTGGTTTGTAACTGGAGTGATGCCTATTGCCTTGTTTGCCTATAAAAACCTCCATTAAGGTGTAAAGAAAAGTGAGCTCTTGGGAATGAAAAAGAAGCTCCTAAAAGAGAGCTGTAGAGAGCTCGAAAATACAGAAAGGTAGAGCTCGAGAATGAGAAAATGGGAGCTCTGGAAAGGGAGAAGCTTCTGAAAAGGAGCTCTGGACTGAGAGAATTCAGTAGAGAATTCTGAAGCTCTGAATATTGAGCTTGAGAGAGTGAAAGAAACTCTGTAATTTCTGTAGAACAAATGTAGATAGGGAGTGGGATTGTGAAGAAAACGATTTTCTGGAAATTCAATCTGTGAAGCCTTCGTATTGTAGTTTTGACATTGAACTGTGTCTAAGAAGAATCACCTGAGATGGTGATTGATTCATGTAATTGAATGTAAAGTCTTCTTGGTTAATAAAGAGGCTTGAGGAAGAGGATTTCGTCCTGTTTAAAATTCATTCTCTGT
>CAIGRL010205568.1:0-14604 GCA_903798325.1 Fraxinus xanthoxyloides | reverse complement strand
ATGGATCGGCTCGACGGGTCGGCCTGTGAACTGTTTTATTATTATTATTTAGGTTTGTATTTATTTTTTATGTATTAATATTTAGTTATTATTTATAATACGTATAAATTGCACAAATTTTAAATACATTATAAAAAATTATGGATTTATAACAATTTTTTTTTAAAAAAATAAAAAATACGAGTTGGCTCTGCTCGAACCGCTAAGGCTCAAGCTGAAAGCTCTAGCTAAGTCTCATCTTTTGGCCGAACTTTTGCTAGGCTCGACTCAGCTCGAACCCAAAAAAGTTCGAACATATTTTGCTCGTTGACATGACAAGTTAAAAGTACAATAATGATAAATATCAATCTTATGACAGAAATGTCAACTTCATGATTTCTCATTGTACATTGCTAATTTGGCATTCTATGTTAGGTCGATATTCGAAATGTTTACACTACAAACGCAGGGTATAATAAGCTGTATTTGTAAATCCATTCTTCAAATATAAATGTCATATTCATCTACTGATGGATTTATCATTCATTTTCTAAACAATATAAAAGAGGCTTTTTTTGGCACACGTGTCGCAATCTCCCATCGTCAACCATAACGACGTCGTTTTAGAGGATTTTCCCAATTCTTTTCTATTCTGTCTCCATGGCGGCATTGAGAAGCACAAGAAGAAAACGTACACCAAGCAAAAGAAGATGGAAAATTGTGAGACTACTTGCCCGTAGACAACTTGATAGGATCTCGTCTCCTCTTCCCTGAACCCTAGCTTTTTCAGTTGGAACTTCTCCTCTGAATGCATTCTAAGAATATGTTTATTTTTACTGAGTTAGCTAACAGAGAATATGGTTGCTGAATAAATAGATTTTCTAGCTTCTCATTTGAATTGATCGTGTTTTGTTGAAATGGGTTATAGATTTATTGTTCATGAGTCAGATTTTTCAAATGAAAAAAGTTATTTCTAAAAATCAAAATATAAAATAAGTTTTAGCACCTAATCCATCGTGTCTCCGTCACTCGCGGATACACGACATGTGTCTCCATGCGCGCGTGTGGCACGAAGACACAGGCTGTGTCTTTGTCGCACATGGAGACAGGCTCTGCCGACTTCTTTTTTTTTTTTTTTTGCTAGAAAAAAAATACTTATTGTGAGACTACTTGCCCGTAGAATTCGATATTTTCGAATTTACTTACATATATCACATATAAAGAAAATAGAAAACATTTGCAATAATATATTCTAATTTTTTCAGTGATCGCAAAAAGTTAAGCAATTGGAAATACACAATTGGATCAGAATGCATGTTAGATTCATCTCTGTTACTTGAAGCAAGTTTTAAATGTTAATATTATAGTATGTTTAGACATAATTTACTAACTGTAGAGCTGGAATTTCTTGTGATTTTGGAAAATGCTTGGTATAAATCTGTTGGTCAATTTTTGTGTGGTAAAACTATGTGCGATGTTTTGCAGCTTAAAATTTATTTGTGTAAAATGACGAAAAATCACTCCACGCTAATATGTAGTCAACTACATTGCAACACGTATATTGCATATGCGTCTCACTAGTATATTTTACAAGGTTTGCCTCAATGCACGTACGTCTCACTAGTATATTTTACAAGGTTTGTCTCAAGCTTAACGTCATACATGTATACAAGTTCTCATACACGCAAGAGTATCAGTACACGACAATTTCATGTTAGAAACGGAAAAACCGCTTATTTTATCAGGCATAATTTTCTAACTTCTTAGCTTAATTTCAAATAGAGTAAATCACAGCTAAACATTTGAGAGACTAAGATGCAAGTGAATTTTCCATATGGCCCAGAAGCAAGTGCCCGAAAAAGTTAGAATTAACATGAAGAAAAAGCTACAAGAGTCTGGTTTCCAGATCGAGACAATTCGCTAAATGGACCAAACACACACCGCAATTCCTGTTTCTTGGTCTCCTGTTCCATGTCCGAATCAAAAAAGATCGAACAAAAATAGACACGAGGAATTTTTTTTTTCCATATATATTTTTTGGCGTTTCTAACTTTATGTTGATATATGTGTCGAAAAGTAATAAGACTACTATGCTATAATTTTTTAGAGTTCGTTTTGTTTTTAAATAAATACTTATTATTTATTGTATTTGAAAATGAGTACACATGTTATTAAGCAATCGATTAATCGCTTTTGATTGCTTTATTATACTACAAGGTGTTTGCATAGAGAAGAATAGTGAGACACTACTCTATCCAAGGTAGGTTCTGAAAATTTTGAGATCCTTAAACGAAGATATTTTTTCAAGCGTAAAAATAATTAAATTTTAAATAAATAATATATTTATATTTCAATTGAAAACTGATTTAATCCAAAAGATATAGTAACAAGAAAAATGGTCTCGCACAACTTGTGAGACTAGGGTAACATAATATTTAGGGTGTGTTTGAGTCACATTATTTTGAAAGAATGTATTCTGAAATAGTAAATTGATGAAGAATGTGTGGTTGTAAAAGAAGGAAAATTTATTGATGTGATGAAAAATATTATTTTATTGAAAAATGCGTGGTTGAAAATAAGNTATTAAGCAATCGATTAATCGCTTTTGATTGCTTTATTATACTACAAGGTGTTTGCATAGAGAAGAATAGTGAGACACTACTCTATCCAAGGTAGGTTCTGAAAATTTTGAGATCCTTAAACGAAGATATTTTTTCAAGCGTAAAAATAATTAAATTTTAAATAAATAATATATTTATATTTCAATTGAAAACTGATTTAATCCAAAAGATATAGTAACAAGAAAAATGGTCTCGCACAACTTGTGAGACTAGGGTAACATAATATTTAGGGTGTGTTTGAGTCACATTATTTTGAAAGAATGTATTCTGAAATAGTAAATTGATGAAGAATGTGTGGTTGTAAAAGAAGGAAAATTTATTGATGTGATGAAAAATATTATTTTATTGAAAAATGCGTGGTTGAAAATAAGTAGAAGAATGAAAATGAAAATTTTAATGTGACCAAACATGGGCTTAACAGAATTCTTTCCTTGCTAAAATATATTATCAAAATTTAAATCATAATCCCCAGTAATTATTTATTGAGAAACTTGAGTAAGGTAGAAGTTATCAAATTTTATAAAGTTTGAGGAGTTTTTGAGAGTCTTATGAACCGTAATTTGAAGTCGTGAGAATATTGTAAGAATAACTCGTAAGAAGGAGAGTAATTTTTAGTGCTTAAACTCGATATGGGACTTTGTAGATAAGTTCAAAATTTAGGGATTGCATTGCAAAATAGTGAGAAATATATATATATATATATATATATATATTATTCATAGACGACAATGTGACGAGTTAATATTATTTAGGGATGAGAAACATAAATAGAATCTAAGAACTTTGATTCGAGAACCTTTTAATAATTTTAAGACTGTGGGGGATAAAAGTGAAAATAAGTTTTGAAGTGAATAGTATATTTGGATCAAATAAGTATTAATTGGAGGACCGAGAATTATCCTATCAATCTTGTACTCATTTCGAAATTAATAATAAATGACACAGTATGAAGTTGAGAAAACAATAATTTGGATAAACCAAATTGTAGTTAAAATAAAGTACTTAATGTGTAATATTAATTTTCAAATTAAATCATATTACCAACAATATTGTGCTTATTTGGTAGCTCATAATTAATTATGTATATTAAACTTGAAAAAAAATTATTTTGAATAAGCTTGAACTAAGTTAGATACCTTGGTGCACATGTAGCATCTCTCAAAGTATAATTATATAACAGGATCTTGCAAAAAAAAAAAAATTTAAACACCACATAATGCATTATGGATTATTAAAAGGGATAATTGCAACAGCAGTACCAACATTTCATTTCATCATAAATTCACCCAACACACAAATATTCCAAATTTGGATGTTCATAGATGTAGTAATCCAATTTATTTGAATGATATTGATATTCTCGAAGCGGAACTATATTGGTATTAGGATTCAAGTCTCCCATATGATGGAGGTCTTGTGTTCGAATTTTGGGGACGCGTCAGAAATCTGTGAGGGATAAAATGGGCATATGCTCTCCCAAAGCGGACAATACGTATGATATGATAACGGCTGCGATGCGAGGTCGAGTCGTTACACCTTTGGCTTTCTAACTAAAAATTTATTCTCATAAAATGCCCTAAACCTAGTCACTCGGAATGTCATACAACACTCCTAAAATTCTGTATCGAATAATTTCCTACCTTGTGTCCCCCTTCCATTTCCCTTGCCAATGCTTTCTTCCACCTAAGTACCACTTTCTAGCGCGCGCGCACACACACACACACACACTCCTACAATACAGTGAAATCACAGAAAGAAGTTTGTCCTGAAGTGGTAACTTGAAAATAACTAGGGAACCTTGATGTTCGCTTTAGATCTGGAAAAGCAAGAAAATTTTTATTTTTCTTAAGGAAATTGATAATTTTCCTCTTATTCAATAATGGAGAAATAATACAAAATAAATAGCAGAGAGAACATAAACTCAGTCTCTAATTATGGGATATGATAAAATCTTTCTAAATTAATTCCTCTTAAGGAAGGAAAATAACTAATTTAAGAAAACTAAGAATTCATTGAAGAAAATAATAATTAGCTAAATCCCTAGAATCGTGTGCCTTAATTACATAGATATTTCTGAATTTCTACAATTCTTTATAGTCCTCCAAAGGTTGACCACATAACAGAGCAAAGAGTAGAAAAAGTCGAAAACTAGTGTCTCCGAGTAAAGTATAAACATATATTTCCTAACCCACACAAGACACACCCAATAAGTAAAGCTCGTAGCAAGGATCTCATAAGAAACCTTTAAAATCCCCAAACCAGTGCCCGCATCAGATCTGTGGGTTCTCAGGCTACTGCTTTCCACTTCCATGAATGTCTTCGCTGGAAGTTCTCTATCCTGTTTACCAATTTTCAAATTTCAAGAAAATAAAATAGACATCATCCAGAAAAAGCAGTGCTAGAAGATATAACCAAAGTATAAGATGGAAAAATAATAACTATATTTTAGTCCCTGAAACAACCACTCGAAAATATACCATTTCATAATTTAAATATTTCCCAGGCAAACAATAACAAAATATTGCCCGTAGATATGCTCTACCAATTTGTAGTGTTCATGGCAAACCAAATTTCTTATCGCCAAAAAGTAGCAGTAGGACATTCCTTAACGAATTAATCTATATCTACATCATATTCTACCAAATCCTTTACATAATGGCCAAATGGCAGTTTTTAGTGGAACCAAACGGGCTATATTCTTTCAGCAGGTACATAATCAAAAGTTAGACCCCACAGAAGCCTTAACGGAACCTACGTCATGATACTTTTGCTTCAGAGTCAACTAATTCTTCAAAAGATAACTGTTAAATCAAAATCCAAAACAAGTTAACCCCAGTTGTTCAGACCTCGGAATTATCCTTCCGAATCTCATCCACTCCTCCAGCAGCAGAACTTGTCGAGACAGATTGGACCTTGTGAATAGATTTGCTCTTTGTACTCCTCGTGAAGAGCCTCCAGCTGCCCTAGAAGTCTTCTTAAGAATCTCCTGCAGAGTACATATAATGACAACATATAATAAAAAGACACAGAAAAAGAAACAGCAGCAGCATAAAGTGTCTAGAAGTAGACTTTAGCAAGAACCAAAAACAATGGGCTCAGAGATGAAGCCTTTACAGCATTTAAGCTACACTGAATACCTTGGAGTTTTACAGCCTCCACATGATAAAAAAGAAGCTCCGGAACAGTAAAGGTCGAACGAATAGAAACTATGGAACATGCATCTAAGCAATTATAATGGATATTTCTCACTTCGCATAGTACAACAGTCATGACACATGTTCTTCCTTCAACCAACAGGTCACCCTAATATCCCACAAACACTATTCCTGCTTCTTCACTACCAAGAAATTCTACTTTTCGTCCTCTTTGAGCATCAAACGTTACCCACACTGAAGCCTCATAACCCAATACCTTCCCATATTTTCAGCAATAGACCTTGACATGAACAGCCCTAAATGGCCTTCCCATTGCTGTCTATTGAGGGGGCTTAGAGGCCTCTGCCTTACATATATACATAAACTGTATGCTATAAGGCTTATAAGATACTGAACTTATGCTTAACCAACATAAGCTTGAGAACACTTATGTTTCCTATGTTTTACCGGAAACAAAATAATGAACTATGTACAGCGTGCTTTATGATCTTCTTCTATAAAAATGTTTCAGATTTAGGCACAGAAAGGTGGATTCGATCTGCAAACTGTTCAAAGACTTGTTTCGGCCTGCATTTAAATTTTGTTGCGAGATTTTGCACAAAAAGCCTTCAAGGACCTTGAGCCAAGAAAACAGATGTACTATTCTTGTAGATTAGTTTTCCTAAACTCCAATTTCAAAAGAAAGTTCCCAAGAATCAGCCAAATGAATTTTTAACTTTATGATTGATTCCTATAGTTATGAAAAATAATTATACAAAATGCACTAAGGAGGCCAAAAGATATATTATTTCATTTTTCCTCTTATGTACTCAGAACAGGGAAAGAATTTTCTTATGTATACATAACGGTTATGTATACTTAATGATCTTAATACAAAACCAATCGAGCAATGAATTTTATGACCTCATTCTCCATCTGCTTGGTTACATACTAATAGAAGCCAAGATTTTCAACTCCTAAATGTATGGATTTCTCTAGCTCAGAAAAGAATTCAATATCCTAAATTCCTAATTCCTCGTTTAAATCTTCTCAACGCAGTTTTAAGCTATCCCTAACCCATCCAATATATTAGCAAGGCATGTTTCCCCTTATTGTTGCAAATAACATATAGATCGTGCTTCGAGCTTCTCCACTATCCTCTATGGATATAATTGTAGATGCCATAAGGTAGACTAATATGCAGTTGTTCATGTTAATAATTAGCAACATAAAATTACATTCCCCACATTTTAAAATAAGCCATGCACCATAACCATAGAATCCCTGCAGATGCTCAAAGGTGCCTTGGGACCATCCTATTAAGCGGTAAAAACAATTCTGACTTTTTTACCCAGCCATGAGGGGCATGCTCAAACTTTCTACTATGAACCAATAAATATATCTTTATATCAAAACTATGAAACAACAGCATTCAGTCCCGGCTAAGATAGGATCTATACCTTCTCCAACAAAAATTTGACTTCCGCATGCTGCTGCTTGATCTGTTGATTGTGTGGCTCCAATCTCAAAGCAAATGCAGCATCTGCATTTGGCTATAATTTATTGAAAAGATGTTTCAGTTTTAACATATCAATTTGGCTCTACCATCAGTGCCTCAGTGAATTCTTTCAGTTTCCCAAGTTCTTATATGCCTTTATGTATCGGTCATCTAAATTTAAGGCCTCCGTACAGTCATTCTCAGCCTCCTGGAATCTAATAAATAAATAAGAAAAATAACTGTCTTGTTCATTGCAAAATTCATAAATCATATGTAGAATAAACAGAAAATACATCCTGATTTTGACATAAGCGACAAAAGCCACTGCCCCGTTTGCATAAGCTACTGCAATTGGTTTGACATAAGCGACATTAACCACTGCCCTGTTTGCATAAGCTACTGCAGTTGGTGAGAAAGCAACGCTTCGTGAGTAGCAGTATATTCGAGTAACTTCCTTTTCTCAAATGGCTCCACTATAACAAATGGACGTTTTCAATAGTGAGCGAACCAGACGAATTCGTTAAATGTCCCATTGGGCTCTAGAATTGATCTCTGTACCGTGTTAGTTTGAGGCCAACTAGTCTGATCCCATTCAAGCAAACAAATGATTCAACATAGGAATTTTTCCGAACAGTAAAGATTCACAAATCATTCTGAGACTATATAATTTACATATGCTTAGGTGGAAATATCCAAACCACAAACACCTTAAGATAGTTCAATTCATGGTTTAAACGACTCTATTTCCACTACGCTTTGTCTAAATATGAAATCTTGGTCTTGAGTCCCTGCTACATTATAAAAGCATAGTTACATAGTACAAACAAGGCCGACAAAAACATGCTGCAGGTGCTAATATTAGCATCAAGTGCAAGTCAACCAAATCAACAAGCAGACAGAGGTCCTGTCTTCTCATGTATTGCCTTGTAGCACTGAAGGCTGCAAAGAGGGAGGTTCGACTCGGAATCTCGATACTTGTATGCATTTGAACATGAAGGGCCAGCACATTTCTCACGTGGGGGAGGATAACTGGTAGTCCACATCAAAAACCAAATCAGCAAGCAAAACATAAGATTGGCCACACAAAATATGAACTTTCACCTCTCGCACACAGAGGCTGCACTACTTAATCCAGCAAGGAACATTGTCAGATTAAACTTGAAAATAAGAGAACATGACTTGCTTGCTCATCATACTTAAAAACTAGTAAACATCAGTTCCAAGAAATTGTATCTTCTACTTAAGACTTTACCGAGGAAGCCTAAGCCCTTGTGAAAGAAGCTGTTTGAGGAACAAATGGACCGATTCCTACTTCAGGAACAAGTCTAACATAAAGAAATTCCGCTCTTTTATCATGATATAAAAAGTAAAGTCTTTCAAGCTATTGAAACCAAATTAAGTGGAAATAAATTGCGTCCAATAAGATCTGGGCCTATATCAAAAAGATTTAGAAAACAACAGTATTGTCCACTCTAAAAGTAACTTTTTATTTCCAAACGCATTTGGATCAGTTGTTTTTTCCTGCAATAAGAGCATGCTTGGCTAAGCTTAAAAAGTAAAGTTACTTTTTGTCCCTAAACATGCTCGTATATTAAAGAAAAAAATTACTTTTTTGAAAGTAAATTTTACTCGGTGTTAAAATAAGTAACTTTTGTTTCTAACTTGGTGTTAAAATAAGTAACTTTTGTTTCTAACTTTCACCAATAAAACATACGAAGTATTTTAAATTACTTGTTTACTTATAAGTAAACTTTTTAAGCTTAGCCTATCATGCTCACTAAAAAAAAAAAAAAATTACTTATTTTGAAGTAATTCTTATCTTCTAGTCAATATAACTTATTCTCGATTATATTCAAAAATTTATTTACTTATAGATTAACTTTTTAAGCTGAGTGAAACATGCTCTAGATCATAATTAGTGCGTCGGATCATGCCACTGTATAATACATATGAATTATTCACGCTATATTGCTCAAAATTAAGTACTTTATTACCTGAAATGCTTGGGTTTGAATATACTTGGGAGGCCAATATCGTCGGGAAATGTCACAGTTGTCCCTGAAGGACCCATGACCCATCTAACAACATTTGATGCAACTGCAGCATTGGCTGCCTTCTCCTGCATTATTTTACATGACTAGGATAAACAAAAGGAAAATCTATTGTGCCATATGAAATATGGTATCTATGTACATCTGGTCACCTGTGCTAACTCCTCTTTCTGTTTCTTAATTTTCTCTTCTCGTCGTTTTCTACTGGAATCTTGACCCAGGATTTTCCTAATTGCTTCGGCCTGTCAATTCCAGGAATGCTTACCAGTAAATCATATCATCATACAATCCATCCTTCAGAAGATGTAAACATAGGTTCTTTAAGGTAAAAATTGTCACAGTATACATATAAAAGTAAACAAACGAGTATGTGGAGGAAATGGTAAGTACAAACCTCAGACTCACGAGCAGCCTTCTCATTTTGTATCCTACGCCTTTGAGCAGCCTCAGCTCTTTTAAGTTGATGTTCAATTTCAGAGAGTTTCTCCTTTTGCTCTGTGGACCAAACCAACCACATACCATAAGCAAGAAGTGGACTCAGATATCTAAGGACGCAATGTCATTTAATGAGTTCAACAGGAAGGAATGCTCACTTCTTGGAGGGGCGGGAGGTAACCCGTTTGGAAACTCAATATTAATCGCACCCGAACTCATGGAGATGTCTCTACCCTTTTTATTGGCCTGTAGGCGTGTAGTTATTGCCCTTTCCCCCTTAGAGGATACCGAGACATCAAATGACTCCTTTAATTGTTTTTTCTTCTTGGGTTCAAGCTCACCATCGGATACCGACTCTTCCTCTTCTGCAAAGTCGGTGTCTTCAGATACTCTATCTGGTCTGGGTTTCTTAATCTCTTTGCTTGAACTCGAAAAATCATAGTCTCTAAAACCTACATCATACCCATCAACGTCTCTATCCATTACCCCAGAAATCTTCCTAAGTTTCCGTGCCCTTCGTTCGACTCCATACTCTGTATTATGAGAAGCTGACATTCTAGATGTTTTGAGCTTTTGAAGATACCGAATTTCATCATCGTCTTCTTCTTCTTCTTCAGATGCTTCATCAAATGAACCTTTTCTAGAGACATACTTGCTTTCTCGAGTTCGCCCATATTTATCAGCTTCCATGATCGCTCCTTGGGAAGAACTCACTTTCCCAAAACTAAAACCACTTCTAGAGAAATCTTTCCATGGCACACCCAACAAGCCACGTTTCTCATCTCTAACAAGCAAACCATCCTTTAATAAATTGTCATGTACAAATGAAGAAAGATAGGATCAGTACAAACCCAACATTTTTAGGCATAAATGTATCACCTAGAAGGAAGGTTGCTATAATTTACAAGGGGCATTTTCCAAAAGAAGCCAGGATAGAAACTTCATATCGTAATGCAGTACAGGATCCCAAATCCATATGGAGCACAAAAATTCGGTTTTACAGAGAGAGAGAGATGGTACTCACAGATGTGAATATTCTAACTAACAAACTAACGAAAACAATCAAATCAGATAGCATCATTTGTCTCGAGAACGTTCAAGGTTTTTCATTCTCATTCAATGAATGTAGCAAGAATAAAAACCCGGTTGGAGCTAGAAACTGCACTGGTATTCATTTTTAATAACGAGAAGCTTAGGAGCCATTGAACATTATAACAATAGTTTCACTGACAGAAAGAACGAATACCTGAAGACTCAGTTTATGACAAGGATATACGGCATCTGAGTTTGAAGACTTAGCTGAAGAAGTTCCAGCCACAGAGGATCCATCAGAGCTAGATTTTGAATGTATTGTATGTGTAACACCCCCAACCTTGAGTCTTACTTTCTTGACTTTGTTTTCATTTCCAGTTCCATCTGATGATAACCCAGAATTGTTACCACTTATAATTTCACTTATTTTCTCGTCTTTCATTTTCACGCTCTTCCAGTAGTTAGCTACTACAAGATCATCTTCACTAGACTTCATAAGCTCTTTCAGGTCTCCAAATCCTCCATCTTCATCATTGTTTTTCACGACAGTTTCAGCTTCAGTAAGGCTAGTATACGATGCCCTCGAAATGCAATGATTCAAATTAAGTTCCTTCCTCCAAGGTATAGCATCATGATCAGCACTGTCATCACTCAGGGCATCATTGAGGTGATCTGATGGCAGAGAATCATGGTAATCCTGAGGAGACTGAGATTCATTTGAAGGACGACGGTTCATATTACTCCTCCTCCTCCTCACAGTTCTGGACATACTACTATGCCCGAAACCTCCAAAGTTATCCATGTTGGCCAAAAGCACTCCTTTAGAAAATCTGAGTAACCAAAAAAAACTCGTGACCTAATTATGATCAAAATCGACAAAACTCACGTGAAAAGCATAACATACACAAAGTAAAAGATGTACAAACTTCGACTTTGCATGTATATGCGGATAAAACAATACTTCCCATAGAAAAGCACCTTAACAAGAAAGACATTTCAAGAACAAGCTCCATAAAGCACGGTACATGAAAGAGAGTTAATACACACTTTCAATGTGCTTAGATAAATAAATCAACAATAGATACTAATTATATACAAAATTCCTTTCATAGAGAAGTAAGCAAAGTAGTAGACTAGTAGTTGAGGACAATATTGAAAACAAAAATGCAGGAAAACACTCGCAAAAAGACAGAAATAATCAGAAAAAACATAAAAATGAATTATGAAACAATCTCAGTACAACAATGAAATAAATTACAAATAAGAAATTTTGAGAAGAGCCCGCAAACAAAAACCGACCAGAAATACAACGCTACAAGAAATACTAAAAATTCCACTAGCGAACCAAATATGTAAAAGTATACTTCAGGGTTTTGATCATATATCTTAAAGCTTAGGACGGAAAAGCAAGAAATTTGAAAATAAAAATCCACAGGTTGTACACAAATCTAAAAATACAATTTTAAGATATAATTGACTTCAAAAAAGTTGAAAAAAAAAACCCCGTAAATGACAACAGAGTTGAAGATTTTACCTTGTGTATCTTCACTGCTCACCAGTAACCTCAGAAAATCTGCTTACAGCACCGAGAAAGCCGGATTACACAGAGACGGTAACGGGACAAGGGCGAAGGGCGTGTTTGTAATTTGGGATCATGCGACTTCTACAGGTTGAACGCGACTAGATACAGACAGTTTCCAAACTCGTTATTCACTGAACATTTTCACGTACATAGCAAAACCCACCCTTTTCACGATACACGTAAACTTTTTTTACATATACTTTAACCATACACTCTCTGAAAAAAAAAAAAAAATCAATATTCCAAAACCAATTTTCTCCAACAAAAATCTTTATAATAACCTCGAACTTTGAAAATAATGATTAGCAATTTTTTATTTCATCTACTAGTTAGCCCCTATTTGTCCATAATTATACGATGAAAATAAATTTTGAAATAATGAAAATTTTTACACTGTATAGTTAAAAAAATAAGAAGAAGTTTTGAATTTTAAGTACGAAACGTTTTTTTTAGGATATGTGGTTGAAAATGAATTGGAGAAAAAAAAAGTTGAAAAATAATGATGGACAAACAGAAGCTTTATATCTATTTTTAAAAAAGTGCGCAATAGTATGAATAATTGTAAAGAAATCCAAAACTTTTTTTTAATATTTGTAATTCTTTCATCATGTAAAATCTTAAAAAAAAGTCCATTCTCTTTTTTTTTTTTCATTTATTTAAATAATGTCTTTTTTTAATTAAATTCAAATAAAAATTGTGAAATTTTACAATTAAGAGAGAAGAGACAACTGAATAGCCCAACTAGGGCCGGTTTTGGGCCGAGCCGGATGAGGCCCGCTCCTCAAGCCCAAAACTGGAGGGGGCCTCATTTTTTGGCCCCTTTTTTTTAATGGGGCCTAGCCCAACACTGGAGGGCCTCACAATTTTGGCCCAATTCGTTTTTTTTTAACTTAAGCTAAACATCACAGATTCAACACTTTCTTTTCCTTCCCGCTCGCTCTCTCATCTCAAGTCTCAACTCTCAACAATTCATTCAACTCTCCAAGAATCCACCAATCCAACTGTTCTCCCTTCCGACTTTCCCTAAAAAAATTTGCCCACGACTGTCGAACGCGCTTCGGCCGCTTCCTGATTGGCTGCTTCTTGTCTGCTTCCTGTTGCCTTAGCCTGCTGCTGGTAGTGCTGTAGTGGTAGTCTCAAGTCCAGCACTGTCCGTCGGTTGCGTCACTGACTCACTGCGTCTCTGCGGTTGCGACTGTGCGGGACTGCAACTTGTGAGTTGCATCTTCTGTTCTGGACCTTCTGGTAAGTACTAAGTAGCTTTAACTTTTGAGTTTTGACAACACTTTAAATTAGGATTTAGCCTTTAGGAATTCTTTCTTGTATCCTGGTCCAATTTTTGTGAATCATCTTAAAAAATTTATTAATTTTGTGGCTTTTCTCTCATTGTAATTTGTCTGTATTCTGCAAAAATTGTTTAATATTGTTTATCTATGAATGATTTGTAAATGATTCAATTTCAGACTTGTGAGAACTGAGATGCAACACTACCGCTGGAAAAGGGCGTGATTCCACAATTTCCGTCGATTTTCTACCTCTCAAGTAAGCAATGACTTGCTCTAACTTGATATTGAAAATGTTTGAAGCATTGTCGCTTATATAATTGTGGCATGGTTGGCTTATATGATATTAGATTGTAGCGTGTAGGATCAATTGTACAGGCGCACGTAGTCACTGTATTGAATACTTTAATTGTGAGATAATTAAAATATTTCGTAATTGTCTTTTAGGCTAATTATTAGGTATTAGATATATATTCATATGTCATGCCTCCTAAATATGAGTTTAGAGCTATGAAGAAAAAAAGGAAACGAAATGAACTTTTGTTGACTCAAAGTCAAGCAGGCGATATGAACAAGTACTTTAAAAGCAGCAATGTGAATAAGTTGATTGAGGATCAGGATAAAGAAGTGATGAAACTTTCTTGTGTTAATGAAGTAGATGAGAAGGATAAAGAAGTGATGAAACCTTCTTGCGTTAATAAAGTAGATGATGAGGATAAAGAAGTGATGAACCTTGTTTCTGTGAATGAAGTGGATGATAAGGAAGAAAATGGCTCCTTTCTTAAATGTGAATGAAGTGGATGATAAGGTAGAAGAGGGCTCTTTTCTTTGAATTTGGATGATCTCGAGAATTGGAAAAAAATTGATCAGAGAACGAGCGATTATTTAGTTGAAATGGATCAGAAAAGAGTTGATGGCATCATGTTTCGGAAAGATAGTGCAAAGAGACATTTCGATTCTTCAAAATACAAATTATTACTACCAAATGA
>CAIGRL010205554.1:0-17631 GCA_903798325.1 Fraxinus xanthoxyloides | reverse complement strand
CATCAAATCACTATTTCAAAATTGTATTTTTTGCAGTAAAAAATGGACATCAAATGGGACTCTTAATACTTTATTGCTGACAACGGTTGACGATCCACGATTGTCCTTGTTGACTCGAATCTTGGATCCGCCACTGAAAGAAGATCTATGTAGCCTTGTTCAAACTGATGAAACAGCTTTACCTCGTGCTTTTATACAACAACCACTATTCTTCTTACAATTTTTCTCATGGGTAACTCTTGAAAGTTTAAAAATTACGTCGTCATTAAAAAGATAATAATTATTTTGAAGTGATAATTATTTCCATCCAAAAAGTTGAGTGCAAGTTTGCATTTATCTCGTGTGGTGTGTGACAAAGAAGGGACAAGAAAATTGGCTACCAAATAACCAATAGATGTCTCTCTCTCTCACTCACACTGGATAGATATGTATGTGCTGTTGAGATAATAAATAATTAAAATAAATAGATTTATAATTGTATATTTTTTCAATAAATTGATAATTGATTTTTCTTTTTTTCTCATCTTCCATTCCAATTCAATCCATACCGTACTTTCCTCAATTTCTTCACTCCACAGTCCACACATTCACTAATGAAATTATAATGATTTTCTCTATTTCATCTTCCCCTTCGCTCATCACTTCGTTCACCACTGCTAGGTTTCCCAATTCTACTCCATTAGTAGTAGCTTATACTTCCAGAATCTCTTCCTCCGTTGCCGCTGTCGCTGGATTGAGGAGGAGCCCGTGTCCGTATATCGCGTTTTGTGCTTCCAAGGTTCGAGGAATGGAGGAGATGCTGGACGAGAAAAAAGGCGGTACAGGTGCGGCGGCAACAGTGTCGTCCAGCTCCTCAGACCGCCATGAGATTTTGTCGTCTCGGACTTTCCTTGATGCTCGTTCTGAACAAGGTAGTCATTTGTTTCTCTCGGTGCAATTTAGATATTTAATAAGCACTCGAAAATCAAAATTGTTGATGCAAAGATATTAGTTTGTGGGGAATGACTGAATCTGAAAACTTATCAAAAAGTATTCAATGCATTATTTATACAAGTATTTGTGTGTGCTTAAGTGTTTATTTCTACGTATGCTCGGTAGAAATTTGATTTTAGGGTAGAGGTATGTATGAAACTAAATTGACTTGGAGGTTCTTTATTAGTCATTTCCCTTTATTTCCTGGAAAAAGAGGCTTGTTGAAATTAGTTCTTGATTAATTTTATTTTTTTGAACTAGGTTGTGTCTGTAGAAAATGTAAAAAACCAGGACACAAAAAATGGATGTGGTTATAAATTGAACAAGTGGTTAAAAAGTAGGAAAAAGTTTTTGGGTCCACTTGTAAAATTATTTTATTGAGAAAATGTTTGATTGAAAACGAATTTGGGAAATTTTTAGAGAATCTCTACCAAACCAAGGCTATGTGTTTTTGGTTGGAAAGCTTTTGTTGGCAATCGTGTATTGGGGATAAGTCGGTGGTAATGCTATGCTCTGCTGATTCTAAATCACTGTGGTATGAGGAAGTTGGTATGCTGCACATCTTTTATATGGTTTTAGTATTCCTTTTGTCAATGCTCATAATTGTAACAGCAATTTTTCCTTTTCCGAAATATGAACATCTTTCAACATGGTAGAATTTGTCATACTTAAGGGGGTCATTGGATTTTTTTTAGTTTATTGTTAGAACTTGATTGCCTAATGCCAGTAATCTTGTCATATATAGGAAAAATATCTGACTTGAGTTCTAAATATAAAAGGTTTTGTTGCTGCTCCTCAAGTGCAGAGTACTTCAACATTCATGTAGTAATTAACCATATATTTATGTGAAATAACTTGCACTCCTGTTGTCATGTCATAGGTTTTGCCAATAATAAGCTGGACAAAAAAGTTTTGGTTGGTGTCATCATGCAGGATGTTTTATGGCGAATAGATGTCAAAAAATGAGTCAGTCTTTTAGTATACTTCTATGTTTTTTCGTGGTTTCCTTATTTATGGTATATTAATAATTCTTTGAACACTGTGATGGTAATCCACACACAAGCTCTTGTACCTATCTTTATACTTTTGCTTAGAAGAAGTCGAGAATCATCCTTGGAGTTTTATGATGTCTTTACAAAATAATTTAACATGATTGCATATTGCCCTTTTCTATCTTTGGTCTTGATAGTAAGATTAAGCTACCTAACTTTTATGGGATTGATTTTACCACCTCTGGAAAATATTACGTACAGACCCTACTTGATATTGAACATGAAGTCCTTTCCAACCTATCAACAAGAATCACGGAAAGGACAAAATGGCATATAATATTATGATGAGTTGGTATTGTAGTCTTTTAAGGTTTTGCATCTCTGACCAGACATTCTAAGCATTTCACCACAAAAATCTAGATATGTTCATCTGAACAGCAGAATAAAAGGAATATTAAGAGAGAGCATTATATTAATAATGGGCTTTTGAGATCAAGCCTCAAAACTTTTACCTTTCTAAAACGTTGGATTGACTATTCTTTATATCGATACAGAGTCCATGTATATCAGAGCTGTAACTCCTCTAGGGGTCTACCTTTAGAAGTTAATAATGCTATGTGTCAAAAATAAATTCTGAACATCCACTGCTTCCACTTCTCTCTGCTACATATTCTTTTGTGTTCAAATGCAATTCCTCATTGGTCATGCCTGCTGATGCTTCTTTAGTATAATTTATCCAAAATCGTGGAATTTCTAGTGTATGGTATATGAGTAGTAGAGTAGGACTTTTGGAGGCACAACCTTGAAATGTACCAAATGGAAGTTTCATGATTTAGGGAATGAAAAATGTTTTCCTTTTATGGTAATATTTCATCCTTCTCAGCGTTAATTTATGTTTCAATTTTGTTTGGTAAGAACAGTAATTTCTGTTCCATGTTTTAATTGGATAATCTCTCTAAATAGGACCTTGTTACATTGGATTTCATTATTTGTGTGGCCTTTCTTTTGTGTTCTGCTGTGATTGAAAGCATACTGTGCCGTTAGCCCACAAATCCTTGTGAACTTTTGTTTTCTAAGTGACTGTACCATATTGCAAATGTATCAATAGATTTTATTGCAAAAGTATCTGCATAATTTCCCTACCTTCATTTATGCCAACTCAATTTTTTTTTTTTTAATTTTTGGGTACAGATCTTTTAATAGTAATAACAAAAGAGACAGAAGCTGGAAGAATGCCAATACAGATTGCTCAGGGTATGGAGGAGTTGTATCAGAATTACCGAAATGCAGTAAGTTAATTTTTTTTATGCTCGTGGTGCAATGTTTTTTTTTTACAGTATAGTATATATAAAGTACTCGGTCATATCTCCTACGTCTCTTATTTACTTTTGGTGCATATTTTTCTAGTTGCAAAATGCGAGTCTATTTTTGTTTTAAATTATATGGCAAAGGTCTCCTTGAAGTCTAACACGATCCCTACCATAATTGAGCTTAAACTTCAATATCAAAAACCTACAAAATGGAAATAATGCCAGAACTACATTTTTCTATATAAATTTAATACCTGATGACTGATGTGTTACTTTGCCCATCTTCCACGTTCTTTCATCAAACTCACAAGTTATCCTTACTTGAATGAATTGTTAATTTAAGTTTTCTGATGATTGAAAACTGAGTTGTATATCTGCTATGCTATGACATTCTCATCACTGTAAAATGTGATTTGACTATTGCTAATAAGGCAAGAATACCTTGATTCATCAATTGCCTAATTCATTTGAACATTCCAGTTTTTCTGGTGCTTATTTCTTGAAAGATGATTTTCTAGGCATTTATATTGATCTAAAAAGTTTAGCCTCGTGTAAAAAGAGAAGAGTGGCCTGGAAGATTCCTTGATTAACTTGTTGAAGTTTGCAACATTTGGATCTGTCTCTTTACACCTCCACGATGTCGGGTTCGTATCTTTTCAAATTTTTGGCTCACATGTTTACACATGAGTTCAATATACTACCTACTCAACATAAAAAGGTGGATTGAGTGCATTATGCGTTCTTGCTTGTTACTGCTGGCTACACTTGATTTTCTAAAATGTTGCGTAAAGCATGTGCTGAGCATGGTGGGGTTTATTGCTTTGGTAACACTTGTTAAAAAAAGCAATGCAAGTGACCTTTTGGTTGATAAAACATGTAAAAGAGAAAGAACTCCCGAATTACAAATTATTGGTCATGGACCTGCTCATCAGCCTTCAGAATTTCCTCTATTGCTCTATTTTCAAGCCTCTTTTGCTTCCAAGACATATCTCGAACCCCATAAAACCCATCTTCTTTTCCGATCTTTTGAGCAGTCGATAAAATCTGAAATCTAGTCTAAATATTTGTTCCAATGCGTATGTAGGAGAATATTCACATGACATGCTTTTGTTCTCAAGTATTCTGATCTCAGCTTGCTGGATTATAAGTTTTCTGTTTGCATTCTGAGATGTCTGAATTGTATGTAATTTTTTGATTT
Source organism: Fraxinus xanthoxyloides (assembly GCA_903798325.1). Classification (NCBI taxonomy): domain Eukaryota; kingdom Viridiplantae; phylum Streptophyta; class Magnoliopsida; order Lamiales; family Oleaceae; genus Fraxinus; species Fraxinus xanthoxyloides. The sequence goes on along the minus strand of CAIGRL010205554.1, from coordinate 13,159 downwards.
TACTCTCAACATTCAGGTTTTCCAAAGTGGACAGCCCCAAGCCGAGGAGATTGTTTTGTCTAATATGGCTGTTGCATTAGATCGTATTTTCATGGATGTGCGGGTAGTTGCTCCACTCTCAGTATTGTATTAATTTGTTGATTTGGTTGGTTGTCAAACTTCATCATGCTCTTTGCTTCTTCTTCTTCATTTTTTTTTCATGTTCACTTTATAATCACTTTTTCAGGATCCTTTTGAATTCTCACCACATCATGAAGCCATTCGAGAACCTTTTGACTACTACATGTTCGGTCAAAATTATATCCGTCCATTGATTGATTTCAGGTCAGTAAACTAATGCATGTTTACGTGTCTTCCTGAGAATTATTTTGTTTTTAGTAGCAAGCTAGACAGTAGTCAGACTGAGCTGGTCAAATTCTTAGTGCCCGTTTGATCTAGATTAAAATATGATTTTTAGCAGATTGTGATATTTTGAATTTGGGGAAATCTAATTAAATATTATGCAAAATGGAAATCCCAATATATTCCCTTGACACGCTCCGAGAACCCCAATTCCCTCTTTCCAATTTTGCCCAGACTTGGAAGAGTGATTTACTATTTTACCCCTGAGTGTTTTTCCCATAACCAACCTATGAAGGGTATCCGCATAGAGATGTTTATGGTTGGGGGTATTTTACCAATCAGAGAACTATTTGTTGATGGGATTGGAATAGAGAGAGAGAATGTAACATTGTCATTATTTCTCAGCCAAACAAATGTAATTTATGCTTCAGTGGGCCCACCTTTTTTTTTAACCAAAGAATCACTTTTCCTTAAATAATTGGGATCAAACAAATGCTTAATCTGCATGTAAGCAGCTCCTGCCAAATGCCATATTGGACGTTCAAGACATCAGTTGCGTGTGGACTCACCAGAATTTGCCTTGCTCCCACTGCCAGAATTATTCTGGAGGAGGTTAATCTTTGAAAAATAGGTGAATGATGAGGATACGGTCCAGAATACCTGTTCTACAAAGACTTGACTATTGCTCCGGCCGCACACATTTGTGGTGCGGCACAAACATATGTTCAGTACTTGTAGTTCAACGACATTGAGATTAGTAGAGTGTTTGAGGAAGGAAGGAATGTAATGGAAGGTTACTTGTGTTGCTGTGGTTTGATTTCCTTCGGGCTGGGTCATGGTTGAAATGTATCACCAATAATTCATTTCAACCACTATTATCACTCTTCATTTATTAGTAGGTTACAGAGACCTGCTAATAAGAGAGAGCCCAAAAGTGAGATTATTTTTTGATTTCGCATAAGCGGCTTTACCAAATCCAATCTTTAATTAGTTCAGCATCAGTTTTGAGATAACTTACAAGAATTAGTTTGGTCTCAACACCAGAATTATTGTGGATGGCATGAAATCTTCACTCAACATATGAAAGAATGTGAACGAAAGAGTCAATAAATGGCTCTACATAGACTTGGCCATTTGCTCTGTTGTACATACCTCGATTTCCTTGATCTGTGAGTCATGTTTTGACTGGAATGGATCAATGGAATTTAATTTGATTGTTATCCCTTGTCATCTAAAATAGTGATTAATTAATTCTTAATGATTTAGATTTGAAATATTATAATTTTTTGATGTAGAATTGTCTAAGTTTTTCATGTCGTACAAAGAATTTACGTTGTTCTTTCCATGTTTTCTGGTTACTGCAATCTGTGATTTTTTCAAAATTATCATCCTACACAGTTTTTGCTAACTGTTATGCCATGCCAACATTCATTGGCAATATTACAATTTTCTTGACTTTAAACAACATTTTCTGGCTCATCATAAATACACAGGCTTGCTTAGATCATGATTCCATATAACATTGAGACCATACGAAGTCCTTATCCCTAATTATAACAAAATGAAGGAATAAAATATATTATTAACTGGGTTTATACAAATAGAAGTAAAGGCATCATTGACTTGCTGGGAAATAGATCGATTAGTTGAAAAATTAGATAATTTCCAATTTACATCTCCCCTGCTAGTGTTCATCAAAATTTGCTTTGCCAACTGTTTGGACTACAAATAGATGTTTTGACCTAGATGACCATGGATACGGTCATGAACAAAGGAACTTTGACAGCTGGGAGGGTTTTAAAGAGTCTTTTCTTTAGGACTTTAGTTTGTTAAAAGCTCACATGGTATGTGACATATCAAAACACTTTCAAGGGTGTCTAAAAATTTAAATAATATGTATAAGAAAACAGGACATGTGTCCAGTGTTCGGTGTCTGATACTTGTTAGGCTTGGATACTCCTATGTAGGAAGATTTTGTGTGCGAAGGTGTAAAACTAGCATATTACTTATTAGATTTGACAGCAAAATTGCTTGATAAAGATGGCTATTTGGTATGTGGATAATTGCTGAGGAAAGGCAAAAATTATGCAGGCCAAATAATGATTGAACAATGAATAAGCAAATACCAAATAATTAGGTGGTGTTATTGTTCCCTTGTATTCTTCTTTTTTACTTCTTTTGCCTGGGTTGGGTGCCCAGGAGCAAGGGGAATGATTCGTCCTGCTGAAAAGGGTTACTAATGGCTAGATTGCCAGTCTTTCCTGGATGGTGAACTTAATAGTTAATGCATTGTCCGTCTGGAAATTGTCCTTTGTTGTGACTGCCTGCTTTAGGAAGCTATTATTGGGTCATATCATATCTCAAGTGATTCGAAAAACGAGCAAAATGATTTTTTCTCTTCCATGCTTGAGGACTTGCCTTCTCTTACAATCGTAGAACTTTGGAATGAATAGAATTTGTTCAATATGCATTCATAAATATAGCCCCTTGTCCTTCTAGTAGTTCAGCTTGTAGGGATGCAATATGGCCTGATGTGCGTCTAAAATCTATACCTCTTCTAGACTTAATTATTTCTTACTTTTCAGAAACTCATATGTCGGAAACATCTCACTTTTCAGTGAAATGGAAAAGAAGCTTCAGCAGGTGCACAATTTTATTGCTTCTGTCAATCATTGTTTCTGTTCTCATTTTTTTCATGCTTGTATTATTACTGACATCATTTCTTCACATAGATCTCTTATTGTCGACACTGTTGTTCTTTGTGGGATTTATCCTCCCCTCAAACATGCACAGATAATATAGTGAGCTTTTGTTAGCCAGTGCCTATGGAATCCTCATGACGACATAATTATAATTTAGTGAACTTTTGCATCCCTACATTATGAATAATATTGATTCTCTTTTCCAACTGTCTCTGCATCCCTCTCTTTTAGTCCTTGTGTTTTTTCAAAGTAACAAATCCTTTTTATTTTTTTTCACTATTTTGCTGTATAGATTACCTTATCAATATTTGTGAAATCAACCTTTGTTGTGCTTACTCAAATTGTTTGACATATAAGAGTTTATTACAATTGCACGGTATTACCAATATATGGTCCTATTCTTATTCCATACTTCTCCATCTTGTTTTCTTGCTCTCTTACTTATCTGTCGTTGCTTTTTTGTTTTTGTGTGCTTTCATCCCCTCCTCACTCTCTATATGATATTTTATTTTGTTAAGGAACAATCTATATTCCTGCTTTGTGTTTTCCATGTATAAGTTGTGCTCCAATGAGAATAGGAATGATACCTTTTGAATTAGTTATGTGACTACCCGCCTCATTGGTTCTTAAATGATGAATTGAATGGTGTTCGGTGATAGTTAAACTCCGTATTCAAACAAATTTAAATGGCCTAAAGTACGACTTGGATGAGCTCTTTCTCTCTGTAATGCTTTATTTTGTACGATTTTCATTTGTAAATCACTGCTCTAAGAAAAGGAACCTTATGTGGTACTAAAATTCTTAAAACAAGAAGTTGAAAGACTCAACAATTTGTAGATAATAATTTTGTTGTACAGAATTGATGATTTAAAAGGGTACAAAGCCTTTGTAATATGCAAAATAATATCTTTATTTTACTGATATAAGAAAACTAAAAAATGTTACTGAAAGGAAACAAACTCCTAATCTAAAAGAAAACAAAAATCCTCCTATAAAAATAACTAACTTTTATCCTATTTATAATAAGATTGTTCTACATCTTACATCATTGTACTAAGAAGATAATTTCAATCATGATGGACTTCAGTTGAAAAGTTCTATTACGAAGTACCCTCTATAATTTGTAAAACATTTAGCTTATAAGTTATAAAGGATACATAAGCAAATTTCAGTTCATTTAGATTATTTGTTGGCCTTACTGAGTTGGCTCAGAGCAACTGTCATTTTCCTTTTCAGGGAGAGGTTAAATATGAATCTAGGCCTAAGTATGCCTCTGCAACACTCATCAGTTCATTCCTAGAAAAATGAGCTCATCCAACATTGATATCATCAAATCATTGTACCAAGTGTCGAAGTCAAGCGGTGAAAAAGTCATATGTAAGGAAAGACAGATGAGAATTCATGAAGAATAAAGTTAGATCACGAGTGGGCTAGGCTTGGACGAATGCCTGGAAACCCCTAATCTCCTTGAGCAAAGTGCTCAAGGGAGACTGGGATACTTATATAATCTTTACACAGGCTGCTCCTTAATATGCATGAAAGAAGACTCTATAATAACTAACAAGGGTTGGGTTGCCTATGAAATATGTAGAGCTCTATGACTCAACTCAAATTAATAAGAATGGAGAGATTTTGCCCGAGCAGTTAATGGGAATGGACTGTAAATTCGTTGTCAATGTGTTTACACTGGTTAAAATCCAGCTCAGCCCAATAATTCGCCAATGTACCATGAGATGGTATAACTCCCTTGTGCATCCGAAATACCCGCAAATCAACAATCTCAATGTCAATTAAAAAAACCTAGAACTAAGGTTGATGGGCGCTTAAGCTGTGCAATTTGACTTAATATGTTAAACATAAATTCTGGGGAAGACAAACTTAAACTTGGTTGATTCTCATGAAAACTAATCCTGCTCATGGTAAGTTTTAGTGCATTACTCAGAGGCCTTCAGTTATGTGATAAAACTCGTGCAACTCTAGCATGAAATTTGCGTAAGAAACTGCCATGGAAATTCTATATCAATCAATGAAGTTGAATTTCAAACCATCGTGAGATTCATGAAAATATTCTTAACAATGCCTGGAGATTGAAAGCAATAAAATTGAAAAGAAAAGAAAATTTTACTTTCGTCCATCACTCGAGGCATATTAGTTATTGTTTCTAGATGTTGATAGTAAATTACTCCTTAAATTCTCTATTCATATTAAAATCCGTGTGTGTACATAAACAAAGAGAAGATGATAATGTACTGCCCACCTTATTGATGGGAGTTGCTATCACAAATTGCTACTATTAACTAGTGTTTTCGGATCTCTTCACCTTTGTTGGTTGTGAATGTTGACTGTAAGATTATTTTGCTTGCTCGTCTGTTGTAAGCTTTCATCCGTTTCTGATAAGTACTGTACCTAAATTCAGGGTGAGAATATTATATTAATATCTAACCACCAAAGTGAAGCAGACCCAGCTGTTATTGCTCTTTTGCTGGAATCCACGTGTCCACATATTGCTGAGAATTTGGTAACAATGTTGTTCCTTGAACTGAAAATACCATCAAGATGCTGCTGTGCATTTAGGCATTTATAGGTTTGCTAATGTGTTTGCATGTGATGCAGATCTATGTGGCAGGAGATAGGGTTGTTACGGATCCTCTTTGCAAACCATTTAGTATGGGAAGGTGCTCAGCTTTTTGTGCTCTTGAAATTTTCTTTTACGATATGTGCATCTATTACCATGTCTTTACCTATATAGGACTTTCAATTGGTTAGGAATCTTTTATGTGTGTACTCCAAGAAACACCTGAATGATGACCCTGAGCTTGTTGATATGAAAAAAAGAGCTAATACAAAAAGCTTGAAGGAAATGGCCCTTCTTTTGAGGTAAATTTCCTATTCCTGAGTTATTTTTGTTTATCCGTAAGAACTTGGAAAATTTCCAGGTTATAATTGTGATGTTGTCAGCCTCCCTTCAAGGCCCTACTCGCTACTCTGCATTACAAGCTCTGCTTTTGAAGAAATTGATTTCCTAGATAGATATATTCTCCAACTGTTTGGACCTTTTTATGCCAAGCCGCAATTTTTGCAGTGGTGGTATTAATATTATAGGATAGACTGGCCAGTTTTCAATTAAGATTAAATTGACAATCAAAGGCTTCCTCTAATGAAGCATGAATTGGGAATCAAAAATGCTGATGATGCTTCACAAATGAGCCCAACTGTTGATATTTTTGAAAACGGAAGACAAGAATAATCATCACTATTGAGACCAACTGTTTATTAATTTATTTGACATGGCTAACTAAAAAGTTTTTCTTTTCTTTAACTAAAGCAGTGTTATTCTGTAGAAATAGAATGACTTTCTCCAAGTTCGTTAACTTGTCCTAATTTCCTTGGGTAGCTAATTAGACAGAAAGGCACAATTTGTTAGACATCTATCTCTATTCGCAAACAAAATCCAATAACCTATAGCAACTTGCTTAAACAATAAAGCAATTCTATTTCGTCAACGAGAATGGGTATCATTTATTTGAGAAGTTTTATGAGAGATCATTAACAAGAAGAAAACATGAATATATATGTACATCTAGTTATCAACATATGTATAAAAGTGAGAATAAAAAAGAAATAAATAGGCAGGACAGTGTTTAGAAAGGTTAAATTGGGTATCAAGCCTCCATGAGGCGAGAATGTAAATTTCTTCCGAGGCGCAAGCCTCAAATATAGAAATGAATTTATACTCATAATAAACCATCTAAAAAATCTAAAATATAACATTTCAACAAAATTAAAGCCTAATTTGTAACTGAAAACAAAAAACAGATCAAAGAAAGTAGTAAACTAAATAATATATTAACGAAGTAGTAATCACATAACAAGGCAACTAATCGACTATTAAAACTGAAAGTTTAGACAAGTGGAACGACAAATCAGCTATTTAGAAGTTTGCTTGTTTTGACTTGAAAAGAAGAGAAAACCCAGAAACTAAGGAAAAAACAAGCAAACAAACAAGTAGAAGAAGAAAAATATAAAAGAAGAGAAGCATGTTGCAATCAGCAGCCTATATGCTGAAAAGTTGTGACTTTACTTGGGTGGATATGGTAATGCACCGAGTTGTAGGAGACAAGGGCCAGCCTAACTTCTCACTTGTTCTCTTTTCTAATGTATAGATCTTTGTTTCTATGTTTTAGAATTGGGTTTCATTTAAAACACTAATAAAATCATAAACCTTCTAGGCTATGAAAAACCAGCTCAAAAAATGGAGGTTAGGGTAAGGCAAGACTAGACTAAGGAGCGCAGAACTTGGGTGCTATGAAGGGTGTGCCTTAGTATGTTAATTGCATAGCCTTGGCAAATGGCACTCAAAGCAAAAGCTTTGAGGCAATGGAACGCTTCGTAACAGGCACGCCTCAAAGCATAAACCTTGGGAGCTTTTGAAAATGATAGGCTAGAGGCAACCAAATTCGACAATTCTAACAATTTAGGTTTCCACACTGTAAAGAAAAGATTAAAAATGCAATGCAAAGTTAATGAAATTGATAAAAGTTTAAATTTTACTTCAACGATCCTACAATCGAATATGGCGCAGCCTGGCTGAAGCAATCTGTGGAGAGTCTTTTGAAAGAGTCTTTTGATTTGATAATTGCTTCAAAACCAAAAGTACAGAACCACGATTGAAAGTGTCTCAAGAGAACTAGGGGAAAATTATAGTATTGGAGAACTAGGGGAAAATTATAGTATTGGTATTTTTTATTTTTTATTTTGGTCTAAAAGTATGTTCAGAATGCTTAGAGACAAAAACTAAGCCCATGTTTGGCCCCCATGTTTTGTTAAAACTTATTTTTTCTCAAATTCATTTCCAACCACAGATTTAATGGAATCCACAACTTTTATCAATTTTTCAACCACACATTTCATCAATTAAAATCTACTAAAAATCTGTTTTTGAGCTAACCCAAACAGCGTTGAAAAAAAAAATCTAATTTAGGTTCCTGAGTTTAAGACTATGGGCCTGTGATGTAAACATTCCTGAAAGTAGAATATAGGTTTTCAAAATAATGAATTTCAACAGATCAAGTCTCAAGGTCTGGAATAGTAAGATTTGCTTTGACCATTCTGCTCAATTGATCTTATTGGTTGAAATCAATAATGTAGTAAATTGAATTAAATTTTAAGTCTTATGATTTTGAATATCGTGACCTTAGCTGCCATTTAAAATCTAACTTTCGTGCCTCTTGTGATTTTCATTTACTGAAGTAAAGTCCCCATCTATTAGATTACTCACTGGGTTTTTTAATTTCTCAATCAGATATAAACATCGCGGTCATGTGTTGGTAAACATTCCAAGATTATTGCAAATAAGAGGATAGATTATAGTGGGACCTTGTTAACTTTTAGTAAAAATGCCAGTAGGAGATTTTCAGGTTCTGTCCTGACCATCAAACTCCAGTGAATTCTTAGCCTATTCATCAATTACTTTTTATTTTTTTGATGGTGGTATTTGGTAGCTTGATAACGCTACTTTCTTGGGCTTAGGGGTGGATCGAAAATTATATGGATTGCACCAAGTGGTGGAAGGGATCGCCCAGATCCAGTCACAAAAGAATGGCATCCAGTAAGCACTTTCTACTTCCCTCATTTTCCTTGTATTTTGGAATTAATAGGAAGTACAAAAAATTGAAGGATTGATGACTAGAAGTGCTGCACTGTCTTTTCTGATCAAATTAGGATTTCCAGTTTCTTTTGTGCTAGAATTCCATTATAATTTGACTGCTACAGATATTACAAAATATTGAAGGATTGATGACTTATGTGCTACACTGTCTTTTCCGGTCAAATCATGGTTTCCTGTTTCTTTTATGCTGGAATTCTTTTATATCTTGATTATTATATTGTGTGATGGGTGAACCTAGAAACATCCATATTTTATAAGATAATAGAAATACTATAATGTGTAATTTTCCCTTGAATACGAGATTGCTTCTTAATCTACATGTGCCTGTGGGCCCTGTGTCATATAAATTGAGGTTCACTGGAATCACTTGAGAGCAATTTGGGAAAATAGTTGTTTGAGTCGAGCAGTGATAGAAAATAGAAGTGTTAATCCCAGGAGATGTTTCACTCAGATATGAGTTTTGGTAAAACGGTATATAAATATGTTCACTACAAATTTAACTTGTCCTTATTGCCATAAGAGAGTTTTACATATTAATTTGACTTGAAGTCTCAAATCCTCTTTCATATTTATTTTATAATCTATTTTTTACAAGGAACATATTGTTAAGTGCATAAAGAATTCTCTAAGATCTAAAAGTACTGAACAAGTCAAGAATACAATATATCTCTCCAGCTAAGATTAATTGAATAAAAAGGGACACCTTTGGATTTTTATTCAGTAAAATTCATAATGATAAATCAAAACTCATCTCTATCACATCTTAGAAACTTCTTGTTCTCGAAATTCTTCTCTCTCCATAAGATAATGAAACTATCAATTTCTACACAACCAAATTAATTTTACCCTTACGAAAGCCAATTGGCTTTTCAAGGAAAAACCCATTGTACCTACTCAGTATAACCCAATGAAAATAGATTCTTGGAGAAGTCCATACCATAGCCATATTGGCATATCAAAATGTGCAAACAAGTAATCAATAGGTTCCCTTTTTTCTATATATAACTTACCATGAAGAGCAGAGAGAGAAAGAGGGACTTTCTTTTGAACCCATTGACTCGTATGGTTTTCTTATGAGAGACCGGCCATATAATACACAATTTAATTCATTGAGGGACACAAGATTCCACATGAACTTGAATGGGACAAAAAGATAGCATAGAAAGTCAATCAACCAGGGCATGGAAGAATGACTTGTAAGAAAAAATAAAAATAAAAAAAAGGCAAATTCGGCATCCACAACCTCTTATCTGATAGCAAGAGTTCAAAATAAACATTTTCAAGGATAGTCAAAAAAGAGGACAAATCTAAAATCTTACTATCCCTCAGGTTGTGTCAACATTGAAATTACAATTTGTTGGCCCATTTACTATGAGAACTTTGAAAAACTCTACGTTAGTGTAAGCTGGGAGAAGCTCCGAAAAGTGAGGCTTACACAAAAACTAGCTTTCAACGTCAACAAAACCACTGTAAGGATCAGTTATGATTGCCATAATCTGATCATAGGCTCAAACCATCCCCTATTGCCTACACTTCGCCCGGGTTGGAAATCATAAGTCATACAGTGTCAATTTATTCTCATGGAGAGAGTATTAAGATGATTCTTATAAAATCGTTAATTACTGTTTAGTAATTAAGTTCCCATAAACAGGTTTATGTGCCTAACTGTAATTGGTTAAATGCATTCCCTTCTCTCAAATTGATATTGGCTCCCCATCAGTTGGTCTTGCTTCTTCCACAGCGATTACTCTGGGATGAACTTCCACCCTTAGCTGGTTTTTTCTCTGTTCACTTCTTTGTAAGAATAATAAGTTATAAGACTAATTAATATGTGTTACTGCAGCAATGTTTTGTGTCTACAAAAGTTTATTACGAGAGACGAATGTGTCTTTTTGTAATTCCCACCTGTATTTACTATTAGGAAAGAGTTTTTGTAGCCCTGATTGCTTGTGTTCATTTTCCATCATGGTTGGTGATTGATTTTCAAACTATATGTTTCTCATAATTTCTCCTTTTGCTTCGTTTGGCCAATCTCTTCTTTTTGTAGTGCCATGATGATCGGGTCTTCTTGATAAATTTACAGGCACCTTTTGATGCATCCTCAGTGGACAATATGAGAAGGCTAACTGAACATGCTGGGATTCCTGGTAATATATACCCTATAGCAATACTGTGCTATGATATTATGCCTCCTCCTGCTCAGGTATCTTCTTAAACCTGATCTATTGTTTCTCGTTCCATGGTGTCTATTTTGTTCATCTTCTGCTGTCTGGCATACTTATTTGTAGGTTGAGAAAGATATTGGTGAGAAAAGATTGATATCCTTTCATGGTACTGGATTGTCAGCTGCACCCAGTATCAGTTATCATGAAATTGCTGCTGCTATGGAAGACCCTGAAGAGGTTACTTCTTAAATATCACGTTTTTGTTCCTCTTAGTTGAATGATTTGAACCTTTTTCATGGGTTGGATACGTCTCTTTCGTCGTATTAAAGCATCTTTTTTGAGTTATCTTCAGTATCCCATGCATAATGTGTGGGATTTTCTAATGTATAAAAATGTTAACAGGGAAATTTTCTAAATGCTTGCACCATCTATTTCAGATTTGTCTATACAAAGATTTTTTTTGTTTTAACTGGATGCTCTTATCTTTATCTAAACGTATGATCTATCACTCAGATTTTTCTCACTAATATGATCCTTCTTTTTTAATAACATGTTATGTTTTGACCTTTGAGGTACATAGAGCTAGATATGATATATGTAATTGCTACCCTAAAGTTTGAGCACCATCTTTTTTGCTTTAGAGTTTTCTTTAACGCTCATAGTCTTGTGAACATACATAAGCCAATTCTTTTTAGATGGTTGGGTCAAATATTGTTGTATCAGTATAGAAGGGTGAAAGTTTCATTGGTCTATGCGTAGTACAGTGGAAATATCCTGAGTGTTTTAAACATCTTTTATTTTCCATGAGATGTGGGTATTATTGGAACCAATTATCTCAGTGGAAATATCCTGAGTGTTTTAAACATCTTTTATTTTCCATGAGATGTGGGTATTATTGGAACCAATTATCTCAAATTTAGGCTCAGCTTGAATACACAAACTCAAATCAGTTTGGTTAATTTTAAATGATGAGGATCTTAATTGCCAGTGTACTAGAGTACTTATCTGGTGGTATAAACTTGAAAAAAAAAATACTAATCATATCAATTTTATGTGAACGTTAATCCAAATGGCTGTCAAAACTTGAGAAACAGTTGAAGAAAGAAATGGGTGAGAATGGTTATACTCTGTATATATGTAGAAATCCATGTACGTAGGTTTTTCTGTTCTCTCCTACCCCTCATTTCAAACCCCCTTCCAACTGATGGTGGTACATTTTTAGGTATAACGTTTGTTATGGAGCTTATACCACATTTGTCCAGTGTGATCCAACTTTTAATATCAGTCTTTAGATATTATAATTGAAGATTAATCCCACAGTCATTGACATTTTTGATTTCATTATTTTAGTATAGTATGGTCATTTGCTATTGCAGGCAAAGGTGGCATATACACAATCACTGTATTCTTCTGTCAACGAGCAGTACAATGTGCTCAAATCTGCGATACATGGCAAGCAAGGTCTCAACGCATCAACTCCTACCATCTCACTATCACAACCGTGGCAATAGTTTCTATCCGTAGCTTTCCCACATTTTGGTTTATAACTAGGTAAGTTTTTATTTACTTGATATAGTTTTAAAAAAGTATTCTATAATCTGTCTTGATCCTTATCATCACAATAGAACTCAGCTCTGCTTAGCCATATATTGCGGTTGATTGATTGTAGGCCGTCTAATTTAAAAGGGAAACTCTTGCAGGCTAAAGGTCGTTTGACGTGACCATAGCACTTGATGCTGAAAACTGCGTATAGTATAGTCTAAGCAAGCAATTCCAAGCTTACAGAAAGTTTCTAATATGGAATACCCTTTTATGAGGGGGAAAGATGGGTTATGCCTTGTGGAGTTTCACAAACTGAGCTCAGCTCTGTATAGTTTCTTAGTAGATCACATGAAATGCCGAAAATTGGTCATTGATGAGAGCAACTATTCTTCTATAGTATGTAGTATCAGTGTATCAAGTTTTGCTGAGCCTTTTGTTCTGATTGAGAGAATACTTGCAAAACAAAGTAAGATGCTTAAACTCCATTGCTCAACTATCGCATTTTATCACAATGGGACAGGAAAATGTTCATAAATCCTTCGTTTGTTGACAACAAAACTGGTCTTGGCTTATATATAGTGAAGGTGCAGGAGTTGGGTTCTCAATGTGCAAATGGTTCTTTTTCTAGTATTTTTATTAAAGTCACATACAAAGAATATTTTAGGAATTAGATATATTTCAAATGGGGGAATTAACTAGTACATGGGGACCTAATTTTCACCTCCTTTTTTTTTTTTTTT
>CAIGRL010205543.1:0-19932 GCA_903798325.1 Fraxinus xanthoxyloides | reverse complement strand
CAAATGTACTGCAGTAACACTTCATTTTATAGATGGTGACAACAAGGTTATCTCTAAAAGATGCTCAGGAGAAAGGGTGGCTCTTAGATGGATACCCTCGAAGTTTTGCCCAAGCAGAGAGTTTGGAGAAAAAGAACATTAGACCAGATGTATACATTATGCTTGACGTATGTATGTTATTATATATTGACGCTCTAAAACCTTTTTTTACGTCAACAGGAAATTGTGGAAGCTTGCTGCATCCTGATTCTACTTCTAGAAAAGAAAAGAAGAAGAAGAAGAAGCAAATGATCCATTATAAATCACACAGACAAAAGAAGGCTTTATTTATTTAGATAGAAGACTCAAAAAATAAAAATACTTAGAGATGCTCTTTCACATTATGAAGTTCTATTTTATATTACTACTCCAAAGACTACAACAGAACATGGAATTCCACTATTTTTTAATATATATTGGTCGTCTCCCCTTTAAAGGCTTTAAATATCCAAACTTATTCAGGAGTATTGGAACTAATGTGTAAAAGAAATTCAGGAAACAGCCCATCTGTGACTCGGTGCATACTTGAGAAGTGTGTAGAACACTTTTTCAATATCACAAAAAGAAGGAATTTTTATATCAACATAAAGTTAACTGAATTTTTCAGAACATAATTTTTATTTTGGTGGAAGGGAAGGAAGAAAATCGCATACTCCTGCCTAAGGAGTATTTCCTTGATTCCTCCACGGGCAAGGTTCATGTGAAATCATCCCATTAGTAATATAAAATGTGTATCATTTGCAAACTTGTAGCTTTATGCCTACGTGCACAGGGTTTTCTATAAATATGCTCTTTTGTGCTTTTTGTATGGCAGAGGAGAGAATGCGCTTCTTGTGCCTTCTCTTTATAACTTCAGCATTTCAAACTAACCATCATGAACATGCACAGATTTTTGAGAAGTCTTCCTGATGTCTAGGGTGTCAGGCATTGGTTATAACATGGAAGGAGAATATGTGGCTAGGGGCAATTGCATTGACTTAGCGTTGACTTTAACCCTACTCATTTCATTTCGAAGAAAAATACTAGTTCTCTATTTAGAATTGCTTTGTGGGTCTTATTTTTACACAGACTATCTTTTATTCAGGTTCCTGATGATATTCTAATCGACAGATGTGTTGGTAGAAGGCTGGATCCTGTAACGGGAAGGATCTACCATATAAATAATTTCCCTCCTGAGAATGATGAAATTAAAGCAAGGCTTATTACGCGACCTGATGACACAGAGGATAAGGTATTTCAACCTAACAGTGATAAATATCATACATAATAATTTCTGATGCTTTTATGGGATAGTTCATCTCACTGGCACTGTACTTTGTGTAAACTTGGAAAAAGTTACAGAACATGCCACTTGATACCTTCATTGTAAGTGGATGAATTTCATCTAAGATGCAAATGTCATTGAAGCCTTTAGGATGCACTTTTTGGTCTGAGCATTAATTTAGAATTTCTTCAGGTTAGTTGTTATATTATTTCCAAAATAACAGACAGGTGAATGATATCTACCTACTAAGCTGAATAGATCTTCTTAAGCTTATTGTAATGTCGGCTGAATGCAAATTTTCTAGTCAAAGGAAACAAGAAGTCATATGTTCTTGAAGGACATATGTATGGAGGAGAATATATCTTACAAATCTGCTCAGATACGCTATTATTAGCTGTAAATGAATATTTGAATTTATGCCCATTCAAGCATTATGTTTGTTGGAAATAAGTGTTGGACTACCACAGTGATGAGAAAATAAAAGTTGGTATATGAAAAGTTTCAACATCCGACGATGTATAGTAATTAAAATGAAAAAAGTGCATAGGTGCTGATGGGGATTGATAATAAGCAGGAAGAACCTTATATGTGGCTAGTTATATATGAAGAAACACGACTTCAAGAGGCAAGTGATAGTGTGGCTATAGATGGGCAACAAAGAGAAGCTGATGGAATTTCAGTTAAGCCCAATCAGAAAAAAGGTTGCTGAACATATCTATGTTGGACATGTGTACTTTCAATAATAGAATGACGTGAAAGTTAGTTCCATATCCTTCGACGATACTTGCCTTATATGGATATTATGATGTTCCAATGTATCCATAACTTGGGCAGTGTGCATCTTAAACAGAAGTTGATCAGTCTTTCTCGTACTCTTAAATTAATTGAATTTTTAAATGTTGACATATCTGTAAAGATCTATCCAATTTATTATCATAACTTCATGATTTCACATGCTGGAATTTGATGCTTAACAGTTAAATTGTTAGGAAAGAAAAATGTGTTTATGGAGTTGGGTAAGAGAAAATATCAAAGTACAGCTTACCTTTAGTCATGTTTGGATATCTTCACTGACATATTGGAATATATTTCCTACCCTAAATGCATATTCAATGTTTTTAGGTGAAATCACGCCTGCGAATATATAAGCAAAATGCAGAGATGATCTTATCGATATACTTGAACATATCGAAGAAGGTATTTTTAAAGTTGAAGATGGTCGTTTTGCTTTAAACCCAGCAAATGTATATATTCCGATGAATTTTACTTATTATTGCTTATTCAACAGATTGATGGAAATCGTCCAAAAGGAGTGGTTTTTAAGGAAATAGATTCTTTGTTGTCAAGAGTGCAGAAAGATAAAGAAGCATCAAAATCAGGTGAATTCTTCCAGCATAAATGTCCAATTACAACGAATTAATATAAGAACTGCGAGCCTTTGTTTTTGATGAAAAAATAATCAGTTGCAGCTCGGGAATGCTTTTTTCTATTCGATTTGACACCTCAGGCTGAGAATGGGGGACAGACAATTTGACATCATAAATATCTAGAAGTAGAGATATTTATCTTTTCAAATATCGTGTTCTCAAATAATTCAGCTCAACCTGACAATTTTCAGCCTGACTTTTATCTGCTGGTACTTGTTTTAATTCATTGATCTTCATTACTATACAGGTAAATTAACAGTAAGTGACAGCCATTCTGACGAGAAACCTTCAAAGAAGGTATCTAGTTACTTGTTATAGTTTATATATGCATATACATTTTCTTGAATTCTCTTGAGACAAGTACATAAAATTTGAAAAGAAGACTGTTAGCTCTGTAGATTCCTTCATTTATTTTGCCATCGACTTCTACAGGAAAATTGGAGAGGAATACCAACCAGACTGAATAATATTCCTCATTCTAGAGAAATCAGGGAGTATTTTTACGATGATGTTTTGCAAGCAACCCAAAGAGCAATAAATGATGGGAAAACTCGAATAAAGGTCAGATATCTTTGTAGGTTCCTTTTTAAATTTAGGTGAGCTTTATGACTTGTTTATAGTCATCTTAGATTCTTAGGATATTCCTTAATGGAGAATCTACCTTTTTTCACATATGCTACTTTGTGAGGCTACAACATGAAGTTCTTATAGATAGGAGTAAATGGACATATTCATCTAGTGTAGAAATTCTGAACTCTCTTGTTAATTGTAAGTTCACATCAGTGTCAGTGTCTGTGTGTTTGTGAGATAGAGAGAAATTGGAAGGATTTAATTTTTCTCAGGCATACAGGTTACGATGGAGAAAAATCGGAAGTGATGTTAGCATAATTGTTAAAATGCCTCTTTTCTTTTACTTTGTTTGGGGAATGGGCCAAGAGAGAGAGTATAGTCCCTTAATGTTCACTCGTGATCATTGTAGCATATTCCTTGAACTTTAGTATCTTGAATTTCTCAAGAGCTTGAGCTCATGATGAATAATGATGTGTTCTAGGTGGAGATCAATATTCCTGAGCTGAATCCAGAAATGGTGAGAAACTTTCTTTATTCACTTCCTTTTTTTACTTAATTCTTTCTGATCAGTTCAGAGTTAATGATATCTTGTCATGAACAGGATGTTTATCGAATAGGTACCTTAATGGAACTTGTTCGTGTTCTTGCTCTTTCCTTTGCTGATGATGGAAAGCGCGTCAAGGTTAATATCATTGGCTTGCTACTATTGATCTAATGTTTTTCATACAGTAGGTATGTATTGATCTTCCAGATTTCTCTTTTAGGTTTGCGTGCAAGGGTCTATGGGAGAAGGAGCACTTGCTGGAATGCCATTGCAGCTTGCAGGAACTCGAAAAATTTTAGAGTTCATGGATTGGGGTGATTATGGTGCTAGGGATACTTTTATCAAGATTGGTTCTATAGGTATTGGACTGAGTTGATTAATATGTGTAAAAGTGNATGATATCTTGTCATGAACAGGATGTTTATCGAATAGGTACCTTAATGGAACTTGTTCGTGTTCTTGCTCTTTCCTTTGCTGATGATGGAAAGCGCGTCAAGGTTAATATCATTGGCTTGCTACTATTGATCTAATGTTTTTCATACAGTAGGTATGTATTGATCTTCCAGATTTCTCTTTTAGGTTTGCGTGCAAGGGTCTATGGGAGAAGGAGCACTTGCTGGAATGCCATTGCAGCTTGCAGGAACTCGAAAAATTTTAGAGTTCATGGATTGGGGTGATTATGGTGCTAGGGATACTTTTATCAAGATTGGTTCTATAGGTATTGGACTGAGTTGATTAATATGTGTAAAAGTGAAGCTTTATTTTGTTTTCCATTTTGGAAGTTAGCATTCGGTAATCGTTGCTTATACAATATGCATATTAATTCTCTTGTTTTCATGTCAATTATTTGTCCTCTTTTATGGTGAAATGCCTAATTTTTAGTAAAGATGAATAGCATGTTTGGAATGCTTAAATTATAATTTAAGCTGGTCACACACACTTTTCATCCACACATTTCGTAGGACCACAACTTTCTATCAATTTATTACTCACATATTCTGTAGGACTCACAACTTACAAGTACTTAAAAGCACTACCAAACAAGCATGAAGTTAATAATGTTGGTGAAGATAATAATTCCACGATGCTGAGAATGCTCATGTTGGAATTACTGTAATATTAGTTTTCTAAAGTTTTTTGATGTGGATAATCTTGGTGCGCTTATCTTGGACATGCTCTTTTGTCTGGTTTCTTGTCAGATATTGATTTATTGCAGCAATAGTTCGTGAATTCACTTGGAAGGACTTCAAAATAAGTTCACTGGTGATATGACCCTCGATATGAATATGTACTGTGTGTCTGCAGGTGGCAAGGAGGTTGATGAACAAGATGACATGTTTATCTTAGTGGCTCCTCAAAATGCTGTGGGAAACTGTATCATTGATGTCAGGAACTAGAGAGTAAAATGTGCTTCACTTCTTAATTTTATTCAGATTCTCTATTTCACAATCCTGGAATTTAATAATGCAGGATCTTAGAGCTATGACTACTGCTGCAGGACAGCGTCCCGTTGTTCTTGTCAATCCTAGGCTGAAGGTCGGATTCAAAACTCCGTAAGCAGTATGCTTCGTTCTTTGTGCATAATTATATATTGTTTAGAAGAAAAGGTAAAAGGAACTTTAGTTCTTACCCTGATGCTCATTCCTAGGATGGAAACTGAAAAATACTTTGAACCTTGAGTAAATTGTAACCACTCTAGTCACACGAGTCTCTTCAAGTGAGTCAAATATATAATAACAAAAGCAATTTTTGAGCCATACACATTACCATATTCTTCTTTCAATGATTTAACTAGAGCTATGAGCAAGGTATGTTGCGTCAAATACTTGCAAATGATCTTGAGATAGACTAAAAGCTTGAGCTGCATGGAGCTTGATTACCTGATAGGCTTTAAACAAGCGGAACCAAGAAAGAGATGAACTTATTCATATAATCTCTAGTAGACCTTATTCTCCTTTGTGTCCATTAGAAAAATTTAACAAGCCTGTTTAAACTAGTTCCTTAATTAATTTGTAAGCTTGAGTTTAGTTTTGTTACTGGTTTATTCATTTAAGCTAAAATTCTATTCTTGAGTTGGAAGCTTGCATGGAAACCAATGTGTTCAGCTTGTTTGAAAATTTTGCTAAAATACTAGAACTTGTTGAATGATAGATATTTGACCTGCACAAACAAGTTCAAGCTTGAACTCTTCTAGATCTTTCCTCTTTTTCATAGAAGGAATTTTGTCCAAGTGTCAATATAAGCTCATAATTTGAATATCTAGTGGTATAACGAATATGACACCCTGATAAGAGAAGCCCCATAGGTAGGTAATAGTAGACTAGCAGTAGTACCAAGCTTTTTATCAGTTTTGCATACCGAAGTATTAGTTTCACCACTTTTGGTAGGTATACTGGAGGATTCTATTAAAATCAGTCGTCCTTCCACTTGAAATAATGAAAGTATCTATGTACTACAGTTCCATTATCCTTGTTATCTTTATGTGGATTGTCTTGAAAAATCACTGATTATTTTTCGTATTGAAAATTGTTAGGATTTGCCAGGTTCAAGTGGCATCATGCAAGTAAGTACTGACTGATCAGGCACGTTAATTGCATAATAGCAGCATCTATTTGGTGAGCTTCTGATTTGTGATTTATCTGCAAGACAATGGGTCGAGAGAAGAGATTAGAATATGCTGCTTCATTTGAAATATGCTACTGCTTCCGGCTGCTCTATTATGCGGGGACACAATATCCTATCATGGGGGCTCTCAGGTGAGATTATTAGTAATTTATACTGCTACCATTTCTTTCAAAACCAATTTATGAGTAATTTCCTCCCCTCTTCTCTTGGTGTATGCAATGTTTTACGGTTTATAGTTAGTATTGAAGCTATAAGCTATGTTTTTGGAATGACACACATTATTAACTTCTTCTCATTTTTTTCATTTTACGATGTTCTCTGAAGTAGTATGTCAAGTACTTTAGTTCCCACCGACTCTGGCTTTATGTGGGGATATAAAGATAATAGATTAAGTATAAGTAGAGATGTAGAGTATCAATGCTGAGGGGATGCCAATAACTTTTGGAAACTATTATGGAATAAGTTTCTATGTCAGAGCTCACAAGAGAAGTTGCATTATAATATCAGGATGTCTTACCCGTACGAGTACGAGTTATACAAGAGGGTGGATGTATCTGCTGGGAAGGAGAAATATGTAATCTTGTCAACATTTCCAAACAGACCTACTGGAGAAGAAATCAACGACGCATTTGAAGGAAAAACTAGGTAACACAAATCTGTATTTTGAAAGTCAGCTGCTTGCTTTTGAAGTTTGCCCACCTATAATCAGTCTGTACATCATAATTTGATTATCATGCTATACTTGCAGAAATGAAGCTAAAAGAGCGACCGGAATATGGTAAGAATATCTTAAAGTTCATTTCATTTTTCGTATGGAATTCGTTTGATGTTAATAACATACTTTCATTTCCTTTCAGGGGCTTCTTGAGTGGCATACTCTGAGCCAAAAAAGCAGACGTCGACTAAGAAATGCACTCTGTGTCCCTATCAGCCTATCAGGGATAATGGTATATAAAACATCCATCGGTAAACACTTTAAACTGAAGATGAGTTATTTTCTTCACATTTTTTTTTCTCCTGCAACAGAATTTTGTTAATGGTTATCCATCAAAGCAGAAAAGATTTCTATATTCCAGCATTATGAGGTGAAAAATGCAACCTTCTGTTAGTATTTTGCCAATTGAGAGATGGAGTTCTACTATTCTAGATATTTTATTTATGTTTATAGAATACTGTTGTTAAATATTCAAATTGTACTAGGAGTCGTGCACTTGCATTGCCTTTGTATTTATTAATGAATGTTAATAAATATGGACAGTTGTATTTATCCAAAGCACATATTTACAAGGACAATTCTCCTCTTCAATGCAATTCCTCCTTTATCTTGATGTTGAACCAATTGTTGGAAATTGAAGAAAACAGCTAACCAATGTAGTACAATTTTTACTAGTAATGATAATTTAAAGAAAATTAGAACTTATTGCCCAATAATGGTTGGGTCCCGGAAAAGAATGAATGCAATAAGAAATGCAGAATGTGAAGATGTTAAGTCCATGTTTGGTTTGGATAAAAATTATATTTTTAGTAAGTTCTCATAAAAATTGGTAAAATATATGCTGAAAAGTTAATAAAAATTGTGGGTTTCATAAAATATGTGATTGAAAATGAGTTTTAAGAAATTGAGGTTGCAAAAGGGTTAAGCTATAATGCTCTTTATGTCACAGACGACATAGGTGAAATATTAGCGTGTTGTGATAATGGAGTACATGCGCATGTGTTAGTAGGTGGTGTACAAATATCTCAGTGGACCATAGTGCAAGATTCAGAATATTTTAGGATAAATCAATTTCAATGAAAAAGCTAATTGCAGTACTAAAAATGACTTGTATTGCAAAATTCGAATTAATATTGACAGCTGATGCTACCAACAATTATACTTGCTAATTTCTGAGCTTGACGACTGAGAATGAGCACGAACGTGATCTTCCTGTACCTGAAACAAATGCTTCAAAGTGTGTCCTCGTCGTCCCTCCGATACTTAAGTCAGATAGAGAACTTGCGAAAAATATATGCCGAGAAATTGTGTAAAACGTACCTTAATAATGAATTAGAGCCTGGTGTTTATAGAGGTAGGTAGCCCATTCCTGGTTGGACTTGATTTGCTATGTGTCATTATCCTAGGGAATTTTACGTGAGATGAGTATTGCATTGCAACTGTATATCTAGTCATAGTTTGACTATAACACTCATTGATATAGACTCCTTCTGGACGTAAGAGTCTTAACTTAAGGTATTTGGATAGACTTAGAATTCCTAGAAAGTAAAACCAGTCCATGTCTAAGAAAACCTTTGAGTTCAGCTAAGGAAAAGGCTCGAGGATTCGGGGACATATCTTGAGGACTGTTGTCACCAAATCAAGTAAAACTAATTGTGGAGATCCTCAAGCATCCTTGAACATGCTCTCGATGACCCTATGAGGACCCCGAGGAGTAAGCGTGTATTCCACAAAAACGAATGATGCTCGGGGTTTATTACCCTCGAGCTTAAAGGTGACCATATCAATAGCTATAAAGATCTTCATTCAAATAATATTTGGGAGTTACGTGCAATTTTATTCGAATTATTTGTATTTTTCTGAAAAAAAATCTAAAGACACTGCTGCATGAATTCTAATTTTTCTGTTATACATAAAAAGACTACTGTGAAACTTTCTTCATGATCAACATATGTAACTAATTAATAATAAGTTTGTTGCATGAACTATCATATGCTCGTACAGTTGGAAGAAATGTTTAGATATATGATATGTTAAATTTAGACATAATTAAATATGAACAAAAGACCGAGTCACTGAGATATAACCACATAATTAAGAGTGAGTCTATGACTACATAGGGGTTCACATAATATTCACATAGGGTGGGGACCCTATGTGAATATTATGTGAACAATTATGAATAATTATTGAAATATGCTATTTGTACTCTTTGAGGTATACTTTGGTTTACCCGATCCCACCTCCTCCTTCACATGAGGGTCGGGTCCCACGTCCAATAAATGCGTGGGATCCGACCTCCATGTGAGGAAGGGAGTGGGATTGGGTAAGCCAACATATATCCCAAATAGCATATGTAGCAAGGTTGATAATTATTATGTACCACTAGCATTTTGACATAATTAAGAGGGTAATGTAATATTTATTTATTGCCACTACGAAATTAATAATAATAGAAAATTGACAACGCCCAAGAAGTCCACCTTTTGCTGTCTTTCATGAGCGGTACATATTAATAATTTGATTACTAGAAATAAGAGAATTAAAACAGGATTCCAAACAAGATTTAGTATAATGGTTTTAGTATTAAAATAAAAAAAATGAAAGATAAGTATGGAACTGCAATGGACCTCACTCCAATACAAAGCCGTTGACCAAAAATATTCAATACCTAAACTCCAACTAGTACATGTATGGGTATCAAGTGCTAGTTGCCTCGGCTCGCCTCACTAGTTAGCTCGATTTGACCATGCAAACAGTTTGTCAACTCTCCTGTTAGTGTGTGAGTTGAAAAATATACATGACAAGCTGCGAGATCGTAGAACGAGCCGCATGGCACCTTTGTTGAGCTACCTGGGTAGACGAACCTACCCACAAGTACATGTGCGTTTATGCTTATTTATGTTTATTTAGAAATAACAGTAGACACGGGAAACCTGAGAGAAATAGGGACTGCCATATTGGTCCAAGCATTAAAGAGAGAAAAATTCCATTCAAAAACTAGTTCCATTTAAAGTTGCATCATAAATGAAAAAGCAGATACAACTTTTGCAGTAATATTAGACCAAAACTAACATGGCATGACGTGTTCTAGTTACTAAGTTTCAAAGAGTTGTTGAGTGCACATATATAGTCAACTCCTCTTCCTGGAGAAAGAATTGAAATTCAGATACCTCACCCAAGCTTTTGGTGGAAGGTAGATAGCCATGGCTGGAGGGTCTTTTGCACCAAGAGGAGTGGCAAAAGAGAGAGCAGAGCAGTATAAGGGAAGGCTCACTGGTTTTGTTATCATCGCCTGTATAGTTGCTGCAGTTGGAGGATCACTCTTCGGCTACGATATTGGGATTTCAGGTACAAACTCTTGGGGAGTGTTCGATAGAGATTAAAATTGAAAAATTAGCCGTTATTGTTGACTTTTATTCGACGAGTGGACTCAATAACGGCTATAATTTCAATTTTAATTGGATTTTAAGCACGACTGAACACACCTTTAATGTTTCAAATTCAATATTTCTTACCTGCCACAAAAAGTCTCCCTTAGGCCTTATCAAAAAGAACAATTATATATGCATCTTATATTCATGTATGTTGATAGCAAGATCTTGAACCTACTATGTGTTCCAGCAAAATGAACAGCTCGGTTAGTCCTGATTGGTGGCCAAAAGGGGGATGGTGATCGAACAGGCTCCGATCCTGAAAGTTAGAGAAGACATTAAAATAAGAAATGTGTTCAAAATTTAGAGTGCGTGTGTTTGAATTTAGTGTGAAATTTGTGTCTTATCTGAGAACAGATGAAAGTTTCAGACAGTAAATTTCGGGTTGTGTAGCTGTCCAATATAAGCTCATAACTGCAGAACAAAAAGCATATAAAGTGGGGGAATGGGAAGAACTAATATGCCAGGGAATGCCTGAGAAATTGAAGATGTCTGTAATTGTTATTAACAGGTGGAGTCACCTCGATGGATGGATTTCTCGTAAAATTCTTCCCCGCAGTCTACAGACAAAAAAGGCATGCACACGAAAACAACTACTGCAAATACAACAACCAAGGCCTTGCAGCATTTACTTCTTCTCTATATCTTGCTGGCTTGGTATCGTCTCTTGTAGCATCTCCCATCACACGGAAGTACGGGCGTCGAGGAAGTATCATCTGTGGTGGATTAAGCTTTATTATAGGAGCCACTTTAGATGCTTCAGCAGTAAATCTGGCAATGCTCATTTTAGGTCGGATCATGCTTGGTTTTGGCATTGGATTTGGCAACCAGGTAAACTTTCGCCTCCATTGAACTGATTCAGCTTGGGCCTTATCTTGGCTTAGGATTTAAATACCACGTGATCATTAAATTTAGTATAAAAGTCCGTTACAAAAACAAGTTAGAAAATGTTATAATGGAAGAACAAATTGTAACGCAAATTACCTACTCGCTCTCTTGTTTGTGCTTGAAGGCAGTGCCGCTGTATTTGTCAGAAATGGCACCAACTCATCTTCGAGGAGGCCTAAATATGATGTTTCAATTGGCAACGACACTTGGAATCTTCGCAGCAAACATGATAAATTATGGAACAGAGAAGCTCAGGCCATGGGGGTGGAGGCTTTCCCTAGGCCTTGCAGCAGTACCAGCTATTTTGATGACAATAGGTGGAGTATTTCTTCCTGAAACGCCTAACAGTTTAGTTGAAAGAGGATTAAAAGAAAAGGGACAACATGTTCTCAAGAAAATAAGGGGAACCTCAGACGTCCATGCGGAATTGCAAGACATAAATGATGCTAGTGATCTGGCAAACTCTATTAAGCATCCTTTCAGAAACATCCTTGAGAAGAGGAACAGGCCGCAGTTGGTCATGGCAATCTTCATGCCAACTTTTCAGATACTTACAGGCATAAATTCTATTCTTTTCTATGCTCCAGTGTTGTTTCAGACTATGGGGTTTGGCGGGAATGCCTCTCTCTACTCTTCAGCTTTGACTGGAGCAGTACTCGCTTCATCCACTTTCATATCTATTGCAACTGTCGATAGATGGGGCCGCAGAGCTTTACTGATTAGCGGAGGAATACAAATGATTGTGTGTCAGGTAAGAGTACAGCTGATCTTTTCTTCTGACCAACAAAAGGTCATAATACACCTCGTGGAAACTATTGTGATTCACAAGCACACGGCCCTTTAACTATCATTGAAATGTTCTCTTCGTAGTCAAACTGTCTGAACATACAAAAACGATACTGATGATTCACTTCCATGCACACACGAGGGAAAATGAAACTCTTAATTCTTCAGTTTACATGATACTTGCATTTATAGGACTTCTTCCATACCATTCTAGACTGCCAGGCTCTTAAACAGGAGCATTTGAGCATCTATTATTACCCCCCATAAGTTGAGAATTACACATGAATTCCTAAAAATTAGTATTTGAAACATGTACCTAATGACATCTAGAAAGACTGAAACTTCTAACTGTTCAAGCTAAAACAGTATAGTATGAGTACAGATATACTATATATAAATAGCTGAAACATGCATTCTTCTTATTAAATAGTGCCTCAATTTCCTAAATTCTAAATGGATATTCATGTATGATGCAGGTGATAGTAGCAATCATACTGGGGCTCAAATTCAGAAGTGATGAGGGACTTTCAAAGAGCTTCTCAATATTAGTTGTGGTTATGATATGTCTCTTTGTTGCAGCTTTCGGGTGGTCATGGGGTCCTCTTGGCTGGACAGTCCCTAGCGAAATATTCCCATTAGAAACTCGATCTGCTGGACAGAGCATTACAGTAGCAGTAAATCTGTTCTTCACATTCGTAATAGGCCAATCTTTCCTCTCCCTTTTATGTGCATTCAAGTTTGGGATTTTCCTCTTCTTTGCGGGTTGGATTACCATCATGACGATCTTTGTCTATCTCTTC
This sequence comes from Fraxinus xanthoxyloides, assembly GCA_903798325.1. Classification (NCBI taxonomy): domain Eukaryota; kingdom Viridiplantae; phylum Streptophyta; class Magnoliopsida; order Lamiales; family Oleaceae; genus Fraxinus; species Fraxinus xanthoxyloides. Next base: position 6,840 of record CAIGRL010205543.1, on the reverse strand, counting down.
CTTCCCGAGACAAAGGGCGTGCCCATCGAAGAGATGATATTCTTGTGGGAAAAACACTGGTTCTGGAAAAGGATTGTCCCCAGATACTCAGAGGCAGAAGGGGAGTCGTAATGGTATCAAGAAACTGGATCGAGCAAAAGATCAAACACTTGAAGGGATCACTGCAACACAGCTACATATAGAGATTGAATGAACCGGAATACACTCATAGTTCACCTGTAGTGGACTGTGGACTAGATTCTAATACAATTAGTTTAATCTGCTATAATTTATACCTGAGGAAAAAACATCTGATGAATTGTTATTGTGTAGGCTTTTTAAGAAAGTGAAGTGTAATCGATTCTGTTTACAACAATGTGATCTCCATTGCCTACATATGCAGAACCGCAAAGAATAACAGCATCAACCATCTTTAAGTTCAATACACGAGGGAGACGAATAGATGGATTAATCTAAAATAAAACACAAAGTTTGATGACTATTTTGTAAATAAAAAAAAGTCGAGTAATTTAAATTCAGCTTATTGGGACAGTTAATTGAGAACCAGTTTGGCAGAGATTAAAATTGGATTAAAATTGAAAAATTAACCGTTGTTGTTGACTTTTATTAGATGAGTAGGATCTAATAACGGCTATATTTTCATTTTTAATTGAATTTTAATCGGTACCAAATGGACTCTGAATGAAGCTTGAAATTAATCAATAAACGAAATTAAAACAATATGATATGGCAAAATCTAGCAATTTTTTCATCTTTCTTGCCAAGCGGCCTCATTCAGGTCCTCCAGTGAGGGGGGTAAAGTAGCGTCTACTAGCACGGGAAGTCACCATCCAATCCTAGGTTGGTTACAGCGTAGTTAGAGTCTGTTTGTTACATATTAAAATTCAATTAAAATTGAAAATATAGTTGTTATTGGGTTTCACTCGTCTAATAAAAGTCAACAATAACGGCTAGTTTTACAATTTTAATCCGATTTTATACCGGACATGCCCTTAATTGTTCCGTAAGAAGCTACTGTTTGGCTAAATGGAAACCCGTCCCCTAACTTTGGGGACCGATAGTTTTTTAACAGGAAGAAATAATGTATGCAATAAGATTAAAATAAGAGTAACGTTATTCATCTTCGTTAAAAATAATCACAAATAACGCTATTGATAAGATCAATTTGTGGTGAAAATGATAGTTGTGACGATGGAGAGACTGTCGTATAATAATTTGAAGTTACAATTTTAAAGAAATAACATGCACTGTAATAATAACAACACATAAAGTAAGTTATAAATTTAAGGGTTTCACTTTGCTGCAAAAAAAAAAAGAAAAAAGAAAAAAGAAAATATTATGTACGTCAAAAAACTACATACTCTGTTATAGAAATAATTGTTTTCAGGCACACCTCATTTTTGAAACATTTTTTTATTCATTTGATTTTTAAAATTTTAGCCTTTGATTGGTAATTTCTAAATTTTAATTTAAATTAAACTGAACAATTAATTTTAATTACATATTTTATGGCATATACAACTTTCAACCATTTCATTATTATTTATCAAAATCACTAAAAATCTTATTTTTTCCAATGATAAGGAAAAAGTGACAGCACAGTAAGAGGTCCAATAACAAATAAAAGAAAGGGAATAATTCATAAATATGAGGTAGATTTTCACCAATTTCAAATTTAAGAAACTAAGGTTTAAAATTTCAAATGTCAGATTTTTTTTCAAATTTTATTTATAAATTAATTAAGTAAACATATATTTTATTAATTAAATATATTAAGGTCACAATTTCATATAATTTGATCACAAATTATAAATTAATTGATTACAAATTATTTTCGGTTACAATAAAAACTTTTGTAGGGCAAAAATTATTTCACAATCACAAATCGAAAATTTTTATACATCACAATTTTTTCATCGGTCACAATTTCATAAAATTAATAAGTTACATATTATTCATTGATCACAAATCACAAATTTTATATATCACAAATTATTTTAACGTCACAATTCAAAAAATTTATAGGTCACAATTTATTCATCGGTTACAAATTAAAAATTGAAACATTAAAATTTATTTATAGATCACAAATTATAAAGATTATAAGTCACAAATTTACAGGTCACAAATTTATAGGTGACAAGTTACATATTATTCATGGATCGCAAATCACAAATTTTATATGTCACAAATTATTTTAACGTCACAATTCAAAAAAATTATATATCACAATTAGTTCATGGGCACAAATCAAAAATTGAAACATCACAATTTATTTCCAAGTCACAAATCACAAATATTATAAGTCACAAATTATCAAATTACCACTCCGCCACACCATCAACACACACAACCACCGCACACAGCACTGCACCCAACCATAACATCATACACGACATCGCATCCATATCACACATCACCATAACCGTATCCACAACACCACAATTACAGACCACGGATCTGCGGCTCTGACCCCTCAAATCAACAACACAGTCGACCAGTTAGCCTTATCCTCTCTATCCACAAAGTTCCCTACCTGCCAACTCAAAACTATGATCAACAATATCAATTCCCACAGCCAACATCTTGGTCGGTTGATCGAAACATCTAACATCCTAATCGACCAATCAAACAAGCCCCTAGCACATATCCACACACATATAACAATAGCATCGAGCGATTGGAGACGATGGAAGCGGCCTTCCATCATCACCAGTGATGCGCGCGATTGCGGCATGGCGGCGGCTGAAAGATGAGTTTGTAGCAAAGAAACCTTCCTTATGGTGGTTATAGTATCCAATGAGGCCTCTACCTCCATAACCCCCTCATGACGCCGTCGCGGAATCCAGTGACTCCGTTGCTCACATAGTGCTGAATTCGAAAGAATCGAGCCGCAGTGCCCTAACACTACTTACCGACGGTGAAGACGGTGATTGAGAACTTGATGTCGACTGCTGTGATGTGCGAGAAAGAGAGATAGGTACGGAGAGGTGATGCCGATTCCCTGCCGTGAGAAAAGAGGGAGAGAAAGAGAGAGACTTTATATCTGATTTTTGAAATTGAATCTTAAAAATTGTGGTTTCATGTAATTACCAGTAGAGAAAATTAAAAAATCAAGTGTTTAAAGATTGATTTAAAATATCAGATAATAATTTTATATTTTAATAAATATATTAATATTAAAACCCTGACTCGCTCACTCACTCTCTCTCTCTCCCCTATCCCTATAAGTAGGGAGCGACGTTGCAGTCTATCGAAAAATTGGGTGAACAGCATTGCCCTCGCCGCTGAACAACAGCAACAATCAGCGGCATCATCACTGTTGTACTGCACCTTGCAGTCGGCGATGTGAGCTCTGGTAGCGGCATCGCCCTTTTTTCCTCTTCTATATCTATTTCTGGTTGGTATGGTAGTAGCGATGGTGTGGTGGTTTGGAGATTTTCCGCACGGTGGTTGGGTTATTTCTGTAGGTGTGGATGTTGGAAGAAATCCTCGATTTTAGCAGGTGGTGGCAGCGAGTTCAAGATTTTTTTGTTGGATCTCGTGGTAACGGTTTTGTTGGTGGTGATGTTGTGGTGGTGGTGGTGTTGGTGGCAACGGGGTTGGAGGTGGTGGCTGGTTTGTGGTGATGGTAGTTATCGTGTGGTGATGTCTTTGTTGTTGTTGGCGACGGGGATGGTGGTGGATCTGGTGGCAGTGACGAGGATGTAAGTGGTAGCAGGTTTAGGATTTTTTTTGTTGGATCTGGTGGTGATGTTGTGGTGTGGCGGCAGTATGGGGTTGGCATTGGATCTAGTGGCAGCAATCGAGTGGTGGTGATTGTTGGTGGCTGGAGATCTAATAGAATTGATTGTCATGATTTTTGTTAGCGGTTGATTGGATCAGGTGGCAGCGATTTTGTTGGTGGTGATGTCGTAGTGTTGTTGGTTGTGGCGGTGTTGTGTAGGCGGTGACGACGAGCGCGAGGGCGGTAGTGTAGGTAGTGGTCGTATATGACCCACTATTTGACCTGTGACTAACTGACCAACAAATTTGAAAATATGTGACTGATTAACAAAATTGTGACCTATAATTTTTAATATGTGACAATAAAATAAATTGTGACTAAGAAATTTAAAAATATGTGACTCGTTGATAAACTGTGATCTATAACATTTTTTATCTATGGCCAATAAAATAAAATATGACCTATAAAATTTTTTATTTGTGACCAATTAATTATTTATTACGTGATCAATAAAACATTGTGACCTATAATTATGTGCATGTGACCATTAATTGTATAATTGTGATTTTATTAAATTTAATTAATAAAAACATATTTAATTAATAAATAAATACATGATTTTTTGTATTAATTAAACTTAAAACCTGATTTTGTAAAATGTCTTAATTAGGAAAAATTTCATAATTAAGAGGCTAAATTTCACTCATTTCAAATTTAAGAGAAAGTGTTTAAAATTTCAGATTTTTAAGGTTTAAAATTTCAAACCTCAAATTTATTTATAAATAAATTAATTAAACATATATTTTATTAATTAAATATATAACTGTTACAATTTCATATAATTTGGTCACAAATCACAAATTTTACATGTCATAAATTATTTTGCAGTGACGATTCAAAAATTTTATAGATCACGATTTGTTCATCGATTATAAAAAAAAATTGAAACGTCATAAATTGTTTTACGATCACAATTCAAAAATTTTATATATCACAATTTGTTCATCGATTACAAATCAGAAATTTTCAAGTAACAAATTATTTTACGGTCACAATTCAGAAATTTTATAAGTCGCAATTTGTTCACAGTTACAAATAAAATAATTTATACATTACAACTTATTAATCGGTTACAAATCACAAATATTACAAGTCACAACTTAGTAGACAATCACAAATTGTCAAATTATCGGTTACAAATTAACAATTTTTAGATCACACATTATTTCTTGATCACAATTTATCTTTTTCATTGGTTGAATATTATTTATCGGTCACAAATTGACGAAATTAATGGTCACAAACAACCAAATAATATGTGACCAGCAACATCACTTGTGACCACCACTTCACAACTACTACCAACAGTATGGCAAACTAGACCCCATCGCCGGAACCACCACCTCCTGGCAATAAATCACCACCGTCCATGCCACATCACCGATGCCGTCATCGTCATCGTCGCCATCACCTCCGACCACAACCACCGCAGTCAATATCACAAGGATTACTACCCAAGCACCATTAAAAAATCAAATCCAAGATAATTAGTCACCGCCACGATCACCATCGTTAGCACCACCACAACTACAAGCACCATGACCATCTGCACACCACCATTAACTACCCCAAAAACTTTAACACCGAAAATTTTAGATCTTCCACACATTTTCCACCACTAGCAATGGCTCTCACGCCTAAAACCACCGCCCCTAAAATCGGCACCACTATCTCCGCCTAAAAACTGCACAACCAAGATCGTGACCATCATAGCCTCCACCACCACCACAAACACTACACGCCCACCACCAACAACTGCACGCAACCAACAAAATTGACTGCGAATTTTTCTGCTCCAGATCGTGACCAAATTTTCCCAAATCAAGACCACAAAACTCACAAAACCAAACAAATCTCCGACAGCGACAACGCTAGCCCATCATTCGCTGATGTAGCAGCGACACTCAAGCATTTCATAGCAACATCGTCGCTGAGCGCATTGCACATCAGTCGTTGTTGCAACGCCTTACATCTGCAGTTCGTTGGTGACATATATGGTGGTCTCCGACGAAAGTTTATGGTGGTTGGGATAAAGGGATGGAAAATAGAGAAGAAGTTAGAGAGAGCGAAGAGATAAGGTTGACGGTATAGAGAGAATGAGGGTATATGAACATTATTAGGGTTTTGGATGGGTAGTTATTAATTTGATTTTGTAATATAATTATTAATACTAGAATTTTTGAATTAATATCTGATTTTTGAATAAGCAGACTTTAAATCTAATTTTTGAAATAGAATATTAGAAAGTGGAAATTACACAAAACCAGATTTTTAAAGATTCAATTTCAAAAATTAGATTGAAGGTTCGCTCCGTCACTCTCTACATTCTTCTCTCTGTCGCTCTCTCTTCCTTCTCTCCATTCTCTGTCACTCTCTCTTCCACTCTCCGCCAATCTCTCTTCTTACTGTCTACTCTCTTCCCTTTCAGCAGGCAACCCATCTTCCACAAGACGGCGTAAGTACTTCTTCTTCCTTCTTTCCATTTTCCATTATCACTTCTCTCCTCTCTTCACCTCCCGTCTTTCTCTACGCTCTCCCTCAGGTTTTTGTAGCTGCTGTGTGTGTGCACCCTCGATGCCACTTCGATGGCTGCTGTGCAGTCACGCCTTGATGTGAGCACTGCAATGACATCGTCGCTACGCTCCACACTGCCTGATGTGGGCACAGTGCAGCATTTGACGGAGTTGGAGGTGGAGTAAGTTGTGATTTTGGTGTTGGCAGAGTTGGATTCGTGTGTTGGATCTATGGTTTAGATCTATGTTTTCGAATAAGTGGTTTTGGATCAGTGGTTGTCATTGTCGCGACGGTGCAGGTTGGTGGTGGTGCAGTTGCGATTGCTGTGGTAGCGATGGCAGTAAGTTGTTGGTGTAAGTGGTGGGCCATTCGTGCTAAGAAGTGGTTGGACGATCTATGGTGTATGTGTGTTGTTCTGTGTGTATGGAAATGATTGTGTGGTGGTGGTTAAAGTGGTGGCGGCGGCGGCGATGGCGAAGTAGTGTTGGTATTTGATGGTGGTGTTGGTTTGTTTGAGATAGTGGCGGTGCTGGCAGTTG
>CAIGRL010205520.1:0-14053 GCA_903798325.1 Fraxinus xanthoxyloides | reverse complement strand
ATTATACAACAAGTTTTAAAATAAAAATCACCAAAGAATTGTCGAGAAATCTTTATTGTGGCTAAAGAAAATCCACATGATCAATAATTACCTTCTCCAAAAATTAGAAGAAAATAAAATATTAACCTTTTACACAAAACAATTAGGTTATTCCACATGTGTCTCTTAAATTACACAAAACAATTAGGTTATTCCACATGTGTCTCTTAAATTATTTTTGCTACCAAACGAATTTCTATATTATTACATCTAAAGGCTAATTAATTTGCATTATATTCTAGCCGTATTCACTAAGCTTAAATGTCGGTGTAAATTACTTTTTAAGTGTTTAAATAAATTACTTTTTACTTAGTTTTAGGTTGAAAAGTTAAGTTTGAAAGTAATAACCTTTATTTAAAGTAAAATAAGAAACTTATTTGTGACTTTAATTTATGGAAGTAATTTATTTTAAAACTTAATTGTTTACTTATAAGTTAACCTTTTAGACTTCCAAGGTAGGCTGAACAACTAATTCTATATGTATGTGTCGATGAAATCATGACCACGAATATGAAAGCTTGACATACTACTCTATGGAGCACCAAATGTTAATATTTATGTGCTGATGTGGCAGCAATCAAGCCTACAATTTTTGACAATTCAACGTTGAATTGTCAAAAATTATAGACCTAACCACTGACGTGGATTTTATCCTACCCACCCATGGGTAGGAGATCATTTTGGGATTCTGGGACAAAATGCACTTTGAAAGTTCCTGTTGTTTCTTAATCTTTTTCTTCTAATGTTTTGCTGCTCACTTAGAAGTTCCCATATTCCGATGCTGACTGATAATATTGTGGGCTGGTTTTTGTTGCTACTAACAATAGAGTTATCGACATGCAGATCCTCCACAGGATAAAGAACCTATGGACTGGAATACGAGGATGCAGATTGCAGCTGGCGCAGCCAAGGCATTGGAGTATTTACGTGATAAAGCCAACCCTCCAGCCATATACCGGGACTTAAAATCGTCCAATATCTTATTATTTCCCCAAAGTTATCAGATCTCGAACAAGCAGCCACAAGACCTTTAATTGGGGATGTTGTTACTGCCTTGACAGATGCATTATCTTGTACTCTCCATCTGGCTCTTGCGGGAACGCCTTAATCCATGTCAAATCATTCTTGCAGATCGGTATAGACTGAACGTTTCAGCAAAATAATGATTCCCCGATGAGAATGGAAAGGAGTAATTGTGTCCTTTTGGGCAATCAGTGTTAACCCATTGAAGAAATGCTCTATGCAACATCTTATTGTATGTATATTATAGATTTTCAAGATGTCTGAATTTCGTTCCAATTACATGAACCAATCTTACCCACCCCTAGGGATAGCAGGTATGGTCGGTCTGGAACACAAAAGGTTGCTTACTGCTAAACACACAATTTTCAGAATCATCACAAGTCCATAACAAGATCATTACAATCTGTGTACATCAGATTTATACAGCTCAACGCTAATTCGCAATCTAGATGTAGTACCACATTACTTGTGTCAAGAAGCAGCTTCTGACAAAATAAACCTAGACAGGGATCCAATGCCCCAACTAGGAAATTCCAATATGACAAAAATACTCGACTCCTTGGGTCGCCCCAATCGGTCCACATTATTTCCTTTTCTTTCCCTGCCAAAGACCGTAGCTCTTGTTTAGGCACACAGATAATGCTGTGGAAGCAATTTCAGAAAAAAATAAAATGATACAAACCAACAAAAGAGAACTACGTACTGAGTTCACATAATCATCCATCAATAATTGCTTGCGCTTCTTCTGTGTGGGAGGGCTCTCAGCAGCTTGTCTAGCCATCTCCCGTCTGGATGGTGTCGTGTTCTATTAAGAAATGAAAATGATAAAGGTTACGAGCTAAGACAATACAGGAAGGCCAAGCACTGGCTTCCGATGATGATCCACGTGATTTGATAGTATTTCCCCTTGAGAATGAGAAAAAGGGGATTCAAAGAGAGAGAGCATTTTTGGCTATTTTAAAACTTACTTGTCTACATAATAAGTGAACTTTTTACACATGAAAGATGGTTGACATTTGACAAACCTTTGCTAGTTTCTTCTCTTTACGAGCCTGTCTCTCCCTCTCATCATATTCTTGGTTTTCCCTTTCCACCAAACGAATCAGTGTATCACATCTCCTTGCAAGTTCTTGAGTTGTACGTGACTTTACAAACCAATCAAATCGAAACAAGGGTGACGTACGGAAGGCTGCCTTCAGCTCGTCCCAGTTACCATACCCAAGCTTGTGAACCATGCATATCTGTAGAAGGATCCAGTAAAAGAGAATACAAGACAGACTCAAGACGGAAAATCAGAATGACCTATAATACAACTCAAAGGAGCTTAGAATGACTGGAAGTCTCACCATGAAACGGTCGCATTCTTCATTGTATAACTTCCCTTTGTTCTGGCCATACTGGATCCTTAACTCGAGCCATGGATTCTTGTAGCGATCCAATTTCTTCCCAATTGCTTTCATGATATCATCTTTCCTTGAGATTCTAGCCTCTCCTCTTTCGATATTCTTAATAATCCTGTCATAATCTGGAAAGATCACATTTGCCAAAATTAAAATATTATAATTAATTTCTACAACAGAGAGAGCCTAAACATATCCAATATCGAGTTGCGTCTAGAATCTTATTCAAAAAGAAAAACTAAGCACTAACAAAATTACAGCCAACCATTCAATTCTTTGTATCTTTGCTTGAAAACTTGTGCATATCTTTCAACTTCCTCCTCTGTTTTCCCCTCCATCTCAGATGCAATACTCTGAATATCATTCCGACCGTACTTTTCACAGGCCCTAATGAAAGTATTGAAATCTCTTCTGCTCCATGTCGAGAATCCCTACATGCACCAAAATTTATCATGTAAAGCAAAGATGAAGATTTCAAATTCCCACAGCATACATTAGGAAAAACTACTCACTTCTTCCAGCAGTTGCTCCTTCTCTTCCTGCTCTTCTGCAGTCAACGGCTCTCCTGAGTCTAGAGAAAATAGCACATCAAGACTATGTCCAATAGGAAACCACCGAACAATAAAATGAATTCTTGGCGAAAGAAGCTAACAAACCTTCAGGTTCCTCCAACTCAATTGTATCTTTAATTTGATTCCTCTGATTTGCTTGCTGAAATGATGACAATGTAATAAGAGAACCTTACAATAGATGCAAACACAAAGAATCGAAAAGAAGCCAAAGATATTACCCACCATGAGATAGCGCACTTCTTTCTCATACAGCTCACTAAGACGCTGATTATTGAAAAATTGAAAGTCATGCCTGACAAAGACGATACATTTTAAGATGCAGAAACAGTCAATGAACAAGTATTAAAGTAAACAAGAAATCAAAAAGATGGTTACAATTGAGGCATGCGGGGAATTCGAGGCTCTTTTGTCCTTGCAGGGCCACTTTGGCGCATTGTTTGCTTGAAGTATTCAGATTCCGAGTAACTAAGGACATACTAAATTGTGTTATTGTCTAGACGACAAACACTTGATATATATACACACAATGTCAGCAATTGAAGAAACTTACTTGCGCTTCCGATCTCGTCTTGATGGTTCAATCCAATTATCATTTACAATTTTCTTGAAATCTAACTTGTTCTCATCCTTTATAAACCAAGAAAAAAGAAAATTTACAAAACAGAAATTAAGGAACTATAACAATGAAATAGAAAAAGAAGCCATATTAGACAACCATGAGCAAAATTAATTAACTCTACCTTATCATCAAAATCATACAAATCAGCAGCTGCAGAAAATCCAATACATATTATTAGTTGCACAAGCTAACAGCAGCAGATGAATCTAACAAAAATCAAATACGTGTATTAGTGAAGTCAATAAAAGAAGGGGCATACTATCGTCCATTTTAAATTTGATAGCATCTTCCGTAAATTTTTTCATCTTGGCATCAAGTTCAGCTGTTGCCTCTTCTCCCTTTGCAATAATCCTATCTATATCTTCATCCGTGATAGTGCTATCTTTGCAACTGAACACCATTTCAGCACCAAATCTGACCATTTGCAGCAGCTCATCCTTATTAACAGCTGCATAACACACCATAAAGAAATTGAAAAAAGAAATGCATATTTCTGATAGTAGTCAATGAGGAAAGGCTGAAGAGAAGAAAGTCTCACTCTTTTGCTCTGCTAGTCGCCCTTGTTGGATAACCAGGGCATCCAGTGCAAGCTTTTTATAAGCCCTTTCAATAACTTTTTCCTCAATAGTATACTGCAGATGATTGATTTAGCAATGCACATCAGTACATCATGCCTCCAAAAAGCCTAATTGCAATACAATCATAACACTGAAACAAACCAAACCTCAGTGCAGAATCGGAACACTTGGACTTCCTTCTTCTGCCCAATTCTATGAGCACGGTCCTGAGCCTGCAAATCCACTTGAGGGTTCCTGCAATTCAATGAAGCCAAGACTCGGAACATTTAGATGTTAAATTATAGCCCTTAATGCATCATTACACAACAAATGCAGCAATTCCTCACCAATCACTGTCATAAAGAATGACAACATCTGCAGTAGCAAGGTTGATACCAAGACCACCTGCTCTAGTTGACAGTAGGAAGACAAATTTCTCACTTCCTGGCTTGTTGAAGACTTCAATAGAAGCATCACGATCTTCCCCACCAGTATTTCCATCAATTCGGCAATAAAGATATCCACGGAGCATCAGGTAGTCTTCAAGAATGTCCAGCAGCCGTGTCATCTATTAACAAAAGCAAAATGAACTCGCCAAACGCAATAAAAGTGAAATAAAAGAAACAAGGAAACCCATATCAAAAAAGTCGTACATAATGTTAGATTTTATAGTTGTTGGCAATCTTTAGACAAAAATTTAGTTGTAAAAGAGTTTGAAAAGTCAAGAAGTCAGCTGTTAAGTTGTATAGATGAAATGGGAATCCTTGTTTTCAGTTATGGTACAAGAAGAAAAGTTGACGGATTTCAGCTATAGCCTACTACCAAGTTGTTGCTCGAACGTCCAAAACAGAAGCTCGAGTGAAGCACTTGTCACTCGCCCGTCGCTGGACTCTTGCTCGAGCAACGGTGCTAACCATTAAACCCTAGTTTGCGTTTTTCGAAAGTTCTATCGTATACTACCCCAAAACCTAAACACTATATATATATATATATATATATATATATATCCAAACCCCACTTCGTAAAAAGATTGGGTTGAATATTATTTTATCACATCCTACCTATTATTTAATCTCCATGGATTCAACCAAAATCATTGAAAACATCAAATCCATATAATCAAAACACCAAAATCCAACTTTCACATAGTCTATCAGAGTCCTGGAAATCGAGAAAAGTGATTAGAGTTCCGATTGAAGAACAGTAGTTCTCAGGTCATCCCCAAGAAATAAACGATTCCAAAAGGTTGGGAGGTGATGCAAGAACACGTAGTCCAGGAGGGCCGTGATGATTACAGTCGGGAGGTCACAAAGTACTAAGGTTTAGTTAGTCTGAACAATCTATAAGTCTTTAATATTTATAGTGGATACTACTAGCTTGGGCTCGGAGTTTTTATTCCGCAAGAGTTATCTCCGTCAACAATTTCGTTGTGTTGTTTATTTTATGCAATATATCAACTGCAGTAATCGTTAGGATAGTATTACACGTGAATTCATCTAAATAAAATTAATAATTGTAACTTGATGCTGTTATTAATTACCAAATTTAAATTCAGCATAGAAACACCTATTCACCCCCTTCTAGGTGTTAGTAGGGTCAAGCTCGTAACTTCCACAGAAGAATTCGAAAATATTGGCAAATATGTTAAGTACAATAAGACAGATGGAAGTAAAAACTAAAAGTTATAGGTCAGGGGGAAAAGAAATGAACCTGGGAGAATATCAAAACCCTAGAATCACGCTCCTTTAATTTTGGAAGCAACTTGTCAAGAAGAACCATTTTGCCTGCAATTAAAGAATTCAGTTCATAAAATAACAAAAATAAAGAGATCTAGGAATCACATGTAGCTCCAAACAACTATAATGTTGATAACAAAAAGAAAAAGAGCCCATACCAGCATTTTCTATGAGATGTTCTCCAGTGGTATAAGGTGGCCCAGGTTCAGCACCTTGAAATAGATATGGATGGTTACAACATTTACGCAGCTGCATAGCTATATTCAGAAGACGCTTCCGTTCTCCACCAGCATTTACAACCTCAAAATCTTTTTGCAGCAGAGCCCTATAGTATTGCTTCTGCATCTGAGACATGCCAACTTTAAGAATCGTCTCCTTCTTGGGCGGCAAACCTTTCTCCACATCAGATTTCAACCTTCTCAGAAGGAAAGGTCGCAGAACCTTACATTGCAGACAGAATAACAAAACAAATTAAAGATGTGTAAACAGACTGTTAATCAATCACAAGTAACACATTTGGACATCTAATAAATTTATGTTCAAGTCCAAAAACAAAATTTCAGGCAGCTTATCAAATAATTGCTGTCAATAAGGCCATAACATCAATTCAAGATTAGCCAAATAAGGGTGCAACAATGAGCGAAACAAGACCCATTACTTGGTTAGTTGCTCATTTTGATTAAAATGTAGATAAAATATGATGCATAAGGATGCTAGAAAAGCTAGCCCTGATTAAAGATGTACTGAAAGAATTTCTAACATGTGATGGATCTGGCATACACCAAGAAGTGGAATTGGCAATTTCTGGCATATCAAGCTGCCACAGTGGCCTACTATTATGAAGTTTCAATTGATCCAGTTAATGACACTAACTCATTTTTACCATGAGAGCCATGTATCTTATAGAAGAGTAACTAAGTTTACCTTGTGAAGCTGCTGGACAACTTCCTGCTGGTCATTTTCCCCAGAGATTTGGAACCATTCATCGAAAGTTTCAGCTGAGCTAAAAATCTCCGGTAGCAAAAAGTTCAGGAGAGACCACAGTTCGTGAAGATTATTCTGCACAACAAGAGAAGTTGCTGCAAACAATAAATGCAAATCACAAACAATAAATACATATAGGAAGCATACCAATGCTCCTAAAAAAAAATTTATAAGTAACAAGACAGAGGAAACACGGTAAACTATTGATGTCTGCCTCATATTAAATCGTGATGCAACATAACAAGTATGACAAAATAAATGCTCATAAAAAGATGATAAATCACCACCAATATCCATTAAGTAGTACATAACAGAATCATATTGCTCATCCTACATTATAAATGAATTCTTCATACAAAAATCAAGCAAAGCTATCCTAGTACAGTAGCTCATATCACAAATCTACGAGATCCTTCCTGAAATTGCCAAAAAGGCAAGGCCATGAAGTTGCAAAAGATATAGAACGCTGAAGAACGCACTATATGGCACTCACTCTTGGTAGATATGCTATAAGTACAACTATCACATTCACAAGGTCATCTGATATTTCACAAACTGTACTTTCAATGTAGGAGTACAAAGTACACAGTGCAAAGAAGCAACTTCATGGAGTTATCAGAAAGCTAGCAAGACAGCAAGATTACCTGAAGTGGAGTTCCTGTAATGAGAAGTCGGTAATTAGTGTTGTAAAGTCTCATTGTTTTTGAAAGCAAAGAATTTTCGTTCTTAATTCGATGAGCTTCATCAATGATGATATATCGCCAGCTAAAGCGGCGCAATGCAGACTTCTCTTTGATGGCCATTTCAAAACTTGTAACACATACATCAAACTTTCCAGCAACAAGCAACTCCTCTCGTATATATTTCTGGGAAATCAGGCATCGAGGAGCACAAAAGGAGAGAATTAGCTATGGGGAAATTAAGACAAGGAGAATAATATCTATATTAGTACCAAAAGGAATTACTCTTTCGTCTGGATTTCCCAAAAATTTTACAGCGCGCAAAACAGGACAGAAACGTTTGATTTCGTTCATCCAATTGCCAAGTGTAGATTTTGGAGCAACAACCATGTGAGGGCCAGTTATTCCTCTAAATTCGTGCAAATACCCTAGCAAGGAAATTGTCTGCAATGTTTTACCAAGCCCCTGAATTGGAGTGACAAAAACAAATATCATTATATGCATTACTGCATTACTCAATGGCAAATGCTAGTCTCTGCTCGTACCATTTCATCAGCAAGTATGCCATTGATGCCATTCTCGTACAGCCTTATGAGCCAATTCAAACCAGCAAGTTGGTAATCCCTCATCTTACCCTGAATACCTGCAAAACAAATACATATTTTATAGTTCCAGCCAAAAAAATTAAATAAAGACTGTCATTAAATTTGGGAATTAAAGATTACACCAACAATATTTCAACTTGCAAAAAGTTAAAGTAAAATGTATCAACTTCTCTTGTCAAACTCTTTCATAGCAAACCAAAAACACGTCAATCCATGAACCACATAATCAATTACAGTTGTTTTTAATGTTACAATCTGTAAGCCACTATAAGGAAATATCATTTCAGAGGAAAAAAAAGGGCAGCTACTTTAAACAGTGCTAGCAAAAATCTTACAAGACGGCTGTGCCACTAGTCTTGTATTTCCGGCGCCAGATTCTTCCTCCTTGAGATATTCTTCATCTTCTTCTTCTTCAGTTACTTTTGAGGCATGGCGACCACTAAAAATTACAATTGGGACGAACACAACCAAAATCATGTTGGACTGGATGTCAAATTCTGTTACACGTCAACTTGTATACCAGCCCATAAACAGGTGAAGCAATAATATAACATAATTTGGAATAAAGTTGGCAGCTAACAGCAGCATATATCACACTAGAAGTCTCAAGGTAAAGGGACAGTCTCATCCAGTGCAATTATAATGAAGGAGCGCGCAATAGATGAGCACAACTAACCTTCCTTTTCCCTTCTTCCGAGATGCAGACTGATCACCTTTGGCAAAGTGAGCAAATAACTCAGTCTGCTGCAAGAGATACTTAAAACGACCTTTTCCTTTGTTATTCTGCTAAAAAATAAACCAATATCAACAGAGAAATTCCTTAGAGAGCACATTAGAAGCATCATTAGCAGTGAGATATTTATGCCAGGTAATCACCATGTCAGCATCAATAGCAGCATTCTGTGCATCCAATATCTCTTGTATTTTCTGCTTCTTTAACCTCTCCATTTCTTGTAGCCTCGCTTTTTCGCGCTTGGCAACTTCTTTTGACGCAGAATTGTCTTCCTGCAAATAATATAAAAACACATCAAGATATAGTAGAACTTCAAATTAACTTCACTATACAAGTCCATTTGTCAATAACTTAAAAGGCTTAGATTTTAACAAATCTAAGCTCAAAAGAAACCAACTTTACAAATTCTATATTTTTTAACTCGTTCATTTTCCAGTAAACGTGACATATTTTAGAATCAAATAACATAAGAACTGCTAAACGCCTAAAAATGTCCTAAAAATCAATGCATGCAAAGCTAAACACCATTGAACTTCAACTCCAACCCAAATGGCCTAGCAAAACACGCTTGTTCAATGCAACAATAACAAATTCCAGGAAAATTATCATAGTAAACCACTGAAAACCAAAATCTCAAGCTAAAAAAACTCAATAACAAGCCAAACAAACAGATCTGCCCCCATCTCCACCTCCATTCACCAAAAAATAAGCAAATCATAATAAAATCATTTGACTCCGTAAGATATTGATTTCACTCTAACCTCATTGTCCTCGATCTCCTGTCCGATAGTGACTTCATCGTTGTCATCATCCTCTGAATCTTCGGCGGCAGTTCTGGCGACGGCCTCGAGCTCCTCCACGTCCTCTTCATCAATGACCTGGTCGTTGACCTGCTCTTCCTCCGAGGATCCCGAAATGGCGTCGTCCGAGGATTCCTTCGCTCTCGAGTGCTTCGCCATTGCTTCTATCGAGGGTTTGGATTTCTTTCAAGGAGAGAAAGGGATTCGCCAACGGAAATATTAGAGAAGTGAAATGCGATTTTTGGAATTTTTGTTGGTATTATAATTCCCGCCACGTATGTGTGATTTCCCGCCACGTGTATTTTATACATTTTATCCTTTTTTTTTTTTACATCACTTTGATTAGAAAACGGTGTTTGGTTGAGATTAAAATCGAATTAAAATTAAAAAACTAGTCGTTATGGTTGACTTTTATTAGACGGGTGAGACTCAATAACGGCTATATTTTCAATTTTAATTGGATTTTAAGTCGTACCAAACAGACCCTAAATGGGACAAGTCGCTCAACTCAATTTACTATGAAGTTCAACTTGTGACTCATTCAATCAAAACTCGAGTCAACAACTCACTCCTCGGAGGGATGAAGAGGGCGAACAGAGCCCATATTTGACTACCATTATAAATAGAAATAGAGAAGAAATGATTTTTGAAACTAATTTTTTTAAGAATGTATATTTAGAAAGTATGAAATAAAATTTAAATTTACGTGTAAAATGTTTTATTTTGTGAATATATAGTTAAAAATAAGTATGAGCAATAAAGAATTTTGTTTTAACGGGAGTCTAGCGGGACATAATCACGTGATTGATTCATTACACAGCTCGTGCTAACTCGTCAACTTCGTGTTTGATCCATGTTTTGAAATGAGTAATAATAGTTGATCTAATAAGTATTTAACATTGATCTATATCGCAGTTCTTTGAAAATCAACTTGAAGAGTAGAATTTGGAGATAACTAATTTTTACTTGTTTCAAATGGTTTTTTTACTTTTTCATTGTTTATATAAAATCGTACTTCCCACTTCATATACTCCCAAGGTAGGTGAAAGCATTAAAAATGAGTGTGAAGTCTATGTTAAATCACATTAAAAGTCAATACTTGATAATTAAATTTAAAACATCGAAAATTACGTTTTAACGTTTGTCATAACTAATAAATTTAGTTTTCACTGTTTTTTGTATTTAACTAAATCTCCAACAATTTCAGCATGTGGTTTCACTTTTCTACAATCAATTTTGCTCGTCGGCCGTCACATGTTCCATTAAGAAAAAAAGTCTGAAATAATTTCAGTTCCGTGGTCTCAACATATTGTTGGATTAATCTCAATATAAGATCCCGTACCAAGTTTTCTTAAAATTGGTTCAAATTTCTTATCCTAAATCAAATCGTGACATGTCAACACGACTCAATTTCACAAAAAACCACAAATGATTCACAAGAACATCCACACAAATAATTTTATGAAGACATAAATTCATAAATGCTAAATCAACACATTAACGTACAATGTAGTAACATAAATATGTTATGTCGAATCCTAGTCGACTATTGTACTACACTAATTTTTCTTGTGATGGTGCAAAGCAGCAAGCAGTACAAGCAAGAAGAACAACACAGCACCAAGAATAGACAGGCTAATGGCAATGGCCGCTTGGTTGCAGAATTTTCCGAACACACCACACACCTTCTTCCACTGCACGTGTGAATTGCCTTCGTAGCCGAGCAAACCCACGGCCAAGGCGGCGCCACCACTTGAATGGAGCAGCGACACCATAACTAGGTCAAATATGATTATCGCCACTGTTAGACATTTCTTTCCTGCCAATGTTAAGATCAATGATATAGCTGCATATGAACATGCCATTGCATTTGCCACCACAAAGTACCTGAAAAGTCATTAAATAAAAGACAAATTTCGAGTTCAAATTATGTCGCTGCTCGTTTATGAAATTATACAAGTGTCAAATGCTTGATGAAAGGATAAATATCTTGTTAGAGATAATAACTTAAATTTTTAGACGGGTACTGCAGTCATGTATTATAAAGGCAAAGGGAGTGTATATGTGAAATACTTACACAAAGGCAGACATGTGATGCCATTTGGCGGTGACCGGAATGTTCACCGGCGGCAGCGTCGGTACCAACGTGAACGGAAGCATCTTTGTCTGTTTATCAACTCCGATGAGTACAGCAGCCACAAGTGTCAGTCCCAAAGCCAAAAACCTCAAAACAAAATCCCAACCCCTCATTCTTCTTCTATTCGCCACCATCACTTCCTTCCCTCCGCCGTTTTCGCCGCCCTCTATTCCTCCGTAGCGACCACCCTTGCCTGCACCTTGAACTTCCATTTTCCCTAAAGAAAAGTTCCAAAGGACGAGAGACAAGTAATTATGGAATATGGGACCTCTCACTCTCTCTCTCTCTCTCTCTCTCTCTCTCTGTACGTAACTATATGTATATGCTATATATATAGAATATACATTTTGTTTGTTTGGAGGTGCGGTGGGTGGGGTAATTAATGGATGAAGGTGGATATGGTTGGCAAAAGACGTGGGAGTTTGGTGGATTATAATTGCTTGTGGCCTTCACATAATATTTTTAGTTATGGAGATATTTTTGAGAGCGATCGAGTTGACTAGGCCATATTTGGCTTGATTTAAAATCTCATTAAAGTTTAAAAGCAAAATTAACAATTAATTTTAGTCACACATTTTATGGAATTCACAACCTTTCAACTACACAATTCATCAATTTTTATCAAAATCTACTAAAAATCAGATTTTAATTGCTACTAAACGGGTCTACTTATTTTAAAATTACATGTGGATGAGAATCTTGTTTCATTTTGATAATGGTGTTATTTTGTATTCGCATATGGCTTGACACAGTTTAAGGAAAGTCGTATTCGACACTTCATCGTAATCAAGTTAATTATCTACTTTATAATTACATTTCAAGTCGTATATAGCATTTATGGTAGTGCTATTTCGTATTCATGTATAATTTGATATGAATATATAGTAGACAGAGTCTATCAAATTAAACTCAATGACACCAATACAATGTCCTTTTTATCGGTTAAGTTTTACCTATTTGCCCAAACTTTGCGAATAAAGATTCGAAATTGAACTATTCGAGAGAATGGGAGAAATTAGAAATATTTCTTTTGAAATGTCGGTTAAGATTAATGCTTTGAAATTGATTATTTGCAGGATTTTCTTTCTTAATACAATAAGTTAAATTTAATTAACCGGACGTTACAAAATTTATTGATTATTCTGTATGCTAAAGTACAAAATATATTAAATTGTAAATTATTGTGAAATATTTGGTAAGGTGGAGATAAAAATAAGCAGTATTAAAAAAAAAAAATTATTCATAGTGTCTCATCTACTATGACTAAATGCCAAACTAGTCACCTGTTGAATGATTTGTTGAAAATCCCGATGAAGGAATGTAAATGAATTCGCTAGAAATTAACATAAAAGAGTCGCCAGTTGACTGCAGATACTGTAAGAGCCACATTTTGGGTGGAACTTCTGAACCCTTTACTTTGTTCTCATGGTGGTCCAAAAATCACCTCATGTCCCCTTCCTCCTGGTGTGACAATATTATTTTGTCACGTTAAATCCAGTCCAGTCAAGTCAAGTTTAATTCAATATATCGATTATGCGTAAATAACTAGCAATCATAAGATTATTGTACTATTTTACAAAGAGTAATATTATTTATCATTATAATGATAAATTATCGATAATATGACAATCCATTATATTTCACATTTATCTCATTCTCCCCACCTCTCTTTCATATTATAATTGAACTTTTTAATCTCATATTCTCATTGTTCCACGTAAACTGCAACATCATCGATTATTTATTATCATGATGATAAATAACATTATTATTTTACAAAATGACGAGTTATGTATACTATATCGTATTAGAATAGATAGGGTTAGGGTTGATATAAACGTAAAGTTACGTGTCATGTTTATGTGATGTCGTATTAAAAAATGTAAAAATTATTAAAGATACAAAAAAGAACTATAACAACACTTCTTAGTAAAACTAGTTTTTTGACCGTGCAATGCACGGATTGTATTATTTTAAAGGTAAAGTTAGCGTTTTGAATGTTAACGATTGATGCGATTTTTTATTATAAAATTTTCACACACATTTGTATAGTTTAATGGTCCATAATTCAGAGAACTATAATATATACCTCTTGAGTCGAACAGTTTCTGTATCTCAAACTTTCCCTTATGTCGGCTTTAACATTTTCTCATAAGGTGTGATAAGAG
>CAIGRL010205518.1:0-11135 GCA_903798325.1 Fraxinus xanthoxyloides | reverse complement strand
CCCCATTCGGCACGGCAAACATGCAAACAGTTAGGCGTGAGAACTATTTTACCAATAGTGCACTAATGATATATGATCATATGCAAGTATTCTCCCTTAACATCCTACTCATAGCGTGCTGTATACCAATTGTTCGGGTTTGCCGGCCTAAAAATGAGGGAAAGACGGCCTTGGACGTTGAACATCGAGAGTCAAATCTGCGATCCGAAAACGCAGTGTGTACTGGCAGTTCTTGTACTCTAACTTGTTGAGGCACATTCAGCGATTTACCTCCTCCACGATCCGCTAGTGGCGAGGCGGGGTTCAACCTTTAAATTTTGCTCTGTTACTCTAACCGTACTGTCCATTACTAATAAAAGTACCCTAACCCAGACTGTCCGTTACCCAGTTAGCACAAGACGCTTTCATCCCTACTTTCATCCGCTTGCTCTCACAGATTCTGCAATTTATTCAAGAATCAGTTGATCGTCAATTGATCTAATCAGAAAGGTAATCAGTTTAATAATCAGAGGTTTTGTTTGCCCTTTTTGTTTTATTCGGTTAATTTTGTGTTCATATGCAGATTGGTGGATTCTCTCCTTTTTTTTGGGATATTGAGATCTGGGTTTTGAAAAGCTGATTTTTTCTGAGTTACGTACCGTTATTAGTGTCATCATTTAATGCAGTGGCGGTGAAGATCAGCTCCCTCTTGGATTTCTTATTTACTTGTATGCATGGGGTCAGTGCTCTCTCTCTCTCTCCCTCTCTCGCATGTTACTGTTTGTGGGTATTCTTAATTGACTGTTCATTTTGTACAGGAGGAGAAGCATAGGGTACAACTTGTAAAGCATGACTTATTGTTGTATTTATATTTTCATAAGCAATTCTCAATATCGAGTTAAAGGGCAATTGGGCTAAAAGTTTGGGAATCGTTGTTTTGTTTAGTTTTCTTTTTGATTGCTCGGATTTTATTTTATTTTTTATTCAAGGGAAGTGAGTAAATTGTTAAAAAGTAACAAACTTCAATTCCTCTCTTTTGCTGTGTGTGAAAGGTTAGAAAAGGGAAATATAAAATTATAGAAGAGATAAGGTCTTTTTTGATGTGAGACAACATAAGGAATAAAAGTTTAATTTAATGGTAAATTGGTTCTTTGCCTTTGGTTTTTGGCAACTCATTATGTAATTTAAAATTTGTTTGTGTACTTTATATCTTTGTTCCTTTTTGAGGGTTGGAATCTTAGTTTTGCTTCTACCTTAAGCAAATAGTTTTAACGTGTGTAAGCTGAAAATTTTGATGTCTCTCTTGCTTTATTAATCATGCTTTGCTTGCTGTTGTGAGTAATTTGCTGGAGTCGTAGTTATATTCCCTATCTAATTTTATGGTTTAGCTTTGATATCAAAAGAAACTTGTCAAAAAGGGGAAGAATGAAATATAGAAAAAATCGTAAGGTATGCATAATAAATTGTGCTTAGCAATGAAAATGGAGGCCTGTTTTGAAGGCATGTCTCTATCTTCTTTATTCCGATGGTTCAGGAAGTATTTTCTAGCTATTCGGTTGATGATGGAAAGGTTGAAGGATAAATGCAGAACTTTTTTCAGTGTAAGAGGTCATAATGAGTTTAGAACATTTTACTCGCTTGACTTCTTTTCAGTTGCAGAAATTTTAGCACTTTGTCTGCTATTTCTGCATGTTGGGGTTTTCCTTTGCCTTTTGTGCTATATGGTCAATAGGGGAAGACACATTATCTCTGTGCAATTAACAAGATGTTACACGCCACTACCTTATCAAGAATCCTAATGTGTCCTGCTATAAGTATTAACCCAAATTTCTGCCATAGATTGCTCTGGTTACAGCTTCACTATTGTCTTGTCAATATACATGTGTGTGTATTTTGAGTGCTATTTTGCTATTAGCAAACTCATTATTGGTTTCTGAAAACTAACTTTGAACAATATGTTGCATACGGCACCAAGTCTCCTCATCACAAAATAGCTTTAAGATCCTTGTACTACGTATTCTTCGGCCAAGCTCGTGATGGATATAATAGAAGACATGATTTAATAGAAAGAGATTACTATGGTATATAAAATTTTGTTTACCTTCATTCATTTTTATGGGAATGCAAGCTAATAATGGTGTTGAGAGGAAAACTCAAAATTCTTTAGCAGTCCTATAAATCAAGTTTACTCTGTAGTGCAATGTGCTCATTTCTGGGTCAATATAATTAATAATACGTTGATAGCTTTTGTCTAAATGCTAATCATTAATATGGTGATTAACCTGATTTGTAACAGAGCAGAGGTTGTCTTGGATGTTGTACCAAGCCACCACTTGTAATTTCTGTGGATGAACCATCCAAAGGTCTGAAAATTCAAGGTCAACGTGTGAAGAAACGTAGTTTAACGGACAATTTTTGGAGTATCAGTTCAGGTGAAATGGATAACAGTTCATTCCCATCCCACAGAAGTATCTCATTGATCATCACTTCTTATCAGACTCTTGATACTCACAGCAATGCTGGCAGCACGAGCAGCCCTTCTGAATTTGTAAATCATGGCAAGTACTTGCATCTTCTATCTTATCCTCTCAAGACATTGCTTTTTTCAGTACTTGAACTCCGAAAATTAGTTCTGCAAGCCTTGGATTTCGAACATCACCACAACAACCATCTATGATTTTATAGAGTTAGCAGAGAGCCTAAGTCTGACATGGGTTGTTGCTAATTTAGAAAACTTCTATGTGTTACTTTTCTCGAATGTCCATCATTTGTGAATAAGTATGAATTGTTTGATAACTTAGACTGGGTTTAATTTTCTTATGAATAGAAGCATAGGAAAAATTCATGACTTGAAATTTAATTTTTCAAATAGTGATTTTATTGTTATTATTCTGAACATGGTTCCCTTTCCTCTGGATTTTACAATGCCAGTATGCCAAATAAATTTGTGTCAATTCCACATTTGTCCTCTCTCTTTATATTATTTGGTTAACTTATCTGTTGAAGGTCTTCTTCTTTGGAATCAAACAAGAAACCAGTGGATTGGAAATAAGGGATCTGAAAAGAGAGTACAAACTCAAGAACCCAAATTATGGTAAGCAACTTTTACAGTTTTAGTATCGCAAGAGGTCATTTAGGACCAGAATTGAGGCAAAAGTGAAAATGCTGCATGATATCGAAACATCAAACTATGGTTTCTTCTATTGATCATTTGCTCCTGTCTTTGGCATGTTAGTGTATTTAGGGAGTGTCTGCCTTGAAAGAGCATCGCTTCAGTAAATAAGTATCGTCAGAATTTCTAAGCATTAACTTAATTGCAAACTTTAACCTTCTGCTTAAAAAATTAACAAGTGAATAGAGCTAAAAAAATTAGCAAGTGATTAGTGTTAACAAAATTTAAACACATTATATCAAGTTGAAAATTTAATACAACAGATCGTGTCATTTTCAATATTAAATTAATGTTGACTTTTTTTTTCTTAGTTGAAGATTGAATTTCTAAACATAAAATAATTTTTTTCATATAATGTTTCTACAGATTTTCATGTGCTGCATTTTTTCAGAAAGAGTGTTACCAGGTGTCTGGTTGCATTTTTTGTTTAACCTAGATCTTGTCCATTGTTTGTGATTGGTTTTTTTTGCAGTTGGAATGCAACTTACGATAGTTTGCTTGGGACCAGCAAACCTTTTGCCCAGCCCATCCCTCTAGCCGTGAGTATACCCATTAGCGAGTTACTTCTAGTTTATCTTTCGTGTTATGTTAAACTTTTACAGGGTTTAAACAGGAAATTGTGGATTTTAGGGACTTTACGATTGAATTGTAAGAAGATACAATTTTTCTTGTAACTTTTTGTCGCTAACAAATCCTGTGAATTGTTCATATCAACATATACACAACAGTGCTGTTTTAAATTCTATCAGTATCAAGGTTTCTGGCTCACAATAAACATTGTAATTTATGATGCAATATAATGCCTTCAACCAGAATTACTCTGTTGTTTCTGTGTTTTTCTTTGGGTGGGATACGGTACTGTAAAACGAGCGCCATTTAGGTTCCATTTTGTCTTTGAACATCATTAATAGTTAAATCGATAGTTTAAATTACTTTGATTCTTATTTACACATTGTTGAACTTAGGATAGAGCATTCCTAATGCACAATTTTTATAAGTAGGTGACAGCGCAAGTTGAACTAAAGATGCTCCATGTCGTTAGATATTGACATTTTTATTTATCATGCTTCTCTTTTACTTAGTGAAGCAGTCTTTATGCACCTTCAAGTGGGACTTGTTCTGATATATGAATCTATAAATGTGGTATTTAAACTACTTTACCCAATGCTGGTGTTTAAGTTTCCATTTTGGATGGATTTTTCATGTTGGATGATTACTCTCTTTTTCTTTAGTTCAGCAATAAATGGAATAGAATGTCGAAAAAGAATGTTATGTGAAAAGTTATTGAGGTTAGGTAGACGTCATTTGCTTTATACAATGATCAAGCAATTAGGTCGAGTGTGCCAAATGTACATGTAACTACCAAGTTAAGGTCTCATCTTAAAATATCAAACTTATTATATAAGTTTCAAGCATTAATATATTATTAGAGTTAATTAAGTTTAAACAAGCAATTTGATCCAATTAAGACTTAAAATAAGCATTTGAATTTCAAAATTGATATACTCAAATGAGGTATAATTTTGCGAGACTTGTCAAGGATTAAATCTCACATTGACTTATTGAAATATAAATCAATATTTAAAGACTTGGATTACTTCTTATAATAAGGTCAATGGAGTTTGAAGTCTCAATAGTAAATCCATTTTAAAGAAGGCGTCATTATGAAAACCAGAAATATAGAACCCAAGGTGGCAACATTCTCTACACTTGGGGTAAATGCAGAATGATTTATCCCTATTTTGAAGGATGTTGGAGATGCATTCGTAATGGAGAAACCTGTTCATGTGCAGTGTGCTATTTCGAATACTGACTTTGGACTTTCGCCGACTTTCTGTGAGGCAACGGAGATAAAATGAAGAGCCAACGAAGTACATAACTCAGCATAGAAAGAGCACCTGATACTATTTTACCTGTTCTCAATCTCTAGCCTGCTGTATTCCACATCATATAGTTTAATAGAAAGAATTTTACTTGTACATTGTTTCTTTGCAGTTTGCACGACAGTTTTTCAAAATGAATGGCGGGGCCGGCGGGAAATGAAAATGAATGAAAATAGAACCCCACTTCAACCGGCCCACATACATATTTGACTTTTTCTCTCTCCACAGAATCCCCACTGAACCCGAACCCTACAAGGAGGTGTTGTCGCCGTGAAATCACCGCAAGATCAATCCCCCAAAATTGACGCCGTGAAATCGACGGGCATAGTCTATGCATCTTCGTGTTTGGCTTTGTCGACGTTATTGTAAACTTTCCCAACCCATTTACTCATATACGTGAAGAAGTGAAATCGGTTGGAAACGTCTACCATATTGTTTGCTGGCAGTTATTATAACTTTGAAGAGCCGATTTACCCATTAGTGCACTACGTCAAGAAGAAAGCCTCGTTATTAGAACTCTAAAGAGTCGATTTATCCCCAAATCAACCTCGACCCGCGACGGCCTCTACACATCCACCGAAAGCATAATTCTATGACGTCAAAGGCGAAAGGCTTCAATGTTATGTAGAATCGTCTGATATGTTATCACATATCGTAATTGAACTTGAGGCAATTTTTGATTTGTTATTGCTCATATAAACATGAACGAATTGTTGATATCTTCTTGCTCGTTGTTTGAAGTTGCTTATTTAGTTCTTTTTTTGCCTTCATCTTTAAGGATTATACTTGGTTACGAAGAACCTGCATTATGGAAGAGGTAGAAGGCATGACAGAGAGGTAATTTCCATAATTTTTTCGAATTCATATTTTACGAATGTAAGGAATCTGATATGTATTAAATGAGGTTACGTTACATGTTTATATCGTCATAGGAAAAGAACTAGTGATTCACTTGGATGATGAAGGTTTAGTAGGATCCAATAACGTGGACATTACGGACCATGTGATCACTTTAGAAGAAGATGTTCAAGGAGATGATGTGATTGTGCCAGAGGTAGGTATGAAGTTCAAAGATGAGAAAGAATTGTTTGACTTTTAAAAAAGATATGCATACGACATAGGTTTTCAGGTTAGAAAAATGAATTCCAAAAAGGGGATGATGGAGTGGTGAATTACCATGACATTGACATGTAGTCACGAGAGTCGGAGAAATAATAATACAAGATCTTCTTTGAGGCCGCATCCAACAATTCAAAGAAGATGTATAGCTAGGCTAATCGTATCTTCAGATATTCATGGAATATGAAGAATTTGCATAGTCTTCCTTGAACACAATCATAAAACTAGTCTGTTAAAATCCAGGTTATATCGGTGTAATCGGAGAATTGACTGCACATGTGAAACGAAAACTTGAGATGAGTGATATGCCCAAAATTTCTTTGTACAAAAGTTTCAATTCAGTAGTTGTTGAAGCAGGTGGGTACGAAAATATGACCTGCGTGGAAAATGATTGTAGAAAATATGTTGAAAAAGTTAGGCGATTGAGACTCGGTGAAGGAGATGCAGTAGCAATACAAGCTTACTTTTCAGAAATGCAAACACGATGCTCGAGGTTCTACTTATGTATGGATTTAGACAACGAGTCATGGGTGAGAAACCTTTTTTGGGCAGACAATACGTGTCGACAAGCGTATAAGGAATTTCTGGATGTAATGACTTTTGATACCACTTAACAAATAAGTACGATATGCCTTTTGTTCCTTTTGTTGGAGTAAATCATCATGGACAATCAAAACTAATTAGATGTAGTTTGCTGTCAAATGAGGATACGGATAAGTTTGTTTAGTTGTTCAGGAACGATCGAGCTCCCAATGGTATTATTACTGATCAAGACCGGGAAATGCAAAATGCAATTAAGATAATGTTTCCAAATACTAAGCACGTGTGGTGTTTATGGCACATAACGAAGAGGTTGCCTGAGAAGTTCAGATACCACATTGATAAGGGCTCAATTTTCTCATCCATACACAGATTAGTGTATAACTCACATTTGAAGAACAATTTGAAAAAGGTTAGAGACTGATGTCGATACATATAATTTATATGATAATGATTAGTTGTTGGTTTGTATGAGAACATGGGTTGTTGGGTGCCATGCTATTTGAAAGCTACTTTCTGAGCAGGGATGTCAATAACTCAACGCAATGAGAGCATGAATGCATTCTTTGATGGATGTGTCCATTCTAAAATCACATTGAAACAGTTTGTTGAATAGTACGAGCGAGCTCTACGAAATAAGGTTGAGAAGGATTTCCAAGCAGATTTCAAGTTTTACTCGCATATGGTTCCCTGTGCAATCAAATATGACATGGAAAAGCAATTTCAGACGGTTTATATCATTTCGAAGTTCAAGGAATTTTAGGATGAGATAACTGGGAAGGTCTACTGCGATGTCATATCTATATCGGCTGGACATTGCGAGATGACTTATGAGGTACTTAAGGATTTCATTTACGATGAGCGAGTGATGAGTGACGAGGAAAAGTATTCGATCTCATTTGAGGCAGGGAACTGTCATATTGTTTGTAGCCGTCACTTGTTTGAGTTTCGGGGAATACTTTGTAGACACGCATATTAGTCTTGATTTCAAATCATGTCACAACACTACCAGAGAGATATATACTGCGGAGATAGAGGAGAGATATTGCTCGAGCACACACTTGGGTCGCAGTTCACTATGACGGTTTGGTGAATATGCCTGGGCAGTTGAGGTACGATCGAATGTGTGAAGCATTTGTTGTGTTAGAGGACATTGCCGCATATGACGAAGAGCGAGCTCGTGAGATAGTAGAGTGGATTGGATTGCAATCTAAACGGATAAGGACTACGAAGTCGAGCTCCAGAAGTAATCTCCTTGCCACGCAAACTATGCATTTGGGTTCTCAATCTATGACGTTACACAACACATATAGTGGGAGTGCATAGGATCCCAAATGTTCTAGTAGGAAGGGCACACCAATGAAACTTTGGAAAAAATGCCCATTGGAGTCAAGTTCGAGAAAAAAACAAAGGTAAACGTTAATATTTTGTTTATCGTATGATTATTAGAATGAATATCACTCATCAAGCATTCCAATGTGATGTAGGCAATGTTGAATTCAAACAAAAGGAATAGAATGAGATTACTGAAAAATAATTTGGGACACCCATTCTTCGGACATCTGAACAAGAACAACTGGAAATGCCCATACAAAGCTCATATTCTCAACTCCTACTGGTTAGTTTATGCATAATATTCAATGTAGTGAATTTAATTTGTTAATTACGTATTCATTTCATGTAGGGTGATGAATAAAGTCATGCAGTTACACATCCATATACATCTTCGAATGTGATTCCTCCGCCGTCAACACATGTGCCTCTCGATTATGAAGGTTTTTATTTTTTATTTTTACGGTGAAATGTATATATTTATCGTTCCATTCGTTCGTTGACTGTCAAATGATGATATAGTGTTTTTGTTAGGTAATGCAATACCGTATTATTATCCACATGTAGTGTACCAAGCAAGAACTTCCTTAAGAGCAGTTGATGCAACACAACAATCTATTGCAGATGATGTTGTTTGGTTGTAGTTTTTTTCACCTTGTTCGTTCAAATGTTTTCATGTTTCTCGATATGACATTATGGTTCGTAAAAGTGCAATGAATTGAAGATTGGATTCGTATATGAAAAATGAATTCCTTGTTGTACTCTGTTAGAAATAAATAATTTCTATTCAATTTACACTATAGATTTGGAATGAAATTAAGGGTCGTGATAAGATTTATTGCCAAAGAGAGCTATTATCATATGCTTTGACGTAGTCATGGGGAGATTCTCAGATGATTGATTGCTTGTGAAGATCACAAGAGCATTTGTTGCTAATATCAAGTGTGAGGTGTAAAAAGTGCAAAGCATTGATTTGGAAGTCGAGAAGTAGAGTTGAAGGCGCTATAGTTTAGTTTCTCAGATTATTGATGGTTTGATAGTCTAGTTAATGGGAAAGTAGATGATGGAATTAAAGTTATACAAGAACTAATTTTTTTACTTGGCACGGACATAAATGATTCATGTTAGTATGCCCTTGTGAATTACATTTTGATTTATGTTCTGCTTAATTGTTTGTGAGTTGGCCTTTTCTTTTCCCTCCAATGTTCACTTTGCAAAGTCTGTATTTCATAGGTTCCTAAGCTCTTTGTGCAACTACTTTAATCCCCTTTCTTATTGGGTTTTCTGAGAAATAGTTGAACTATTATCATCTTGATATTGGAAGATAAAACTGTTGTAACCATAAACATGGGGAAAAAGTTCGATCCTTAGAACCATGTATTGCAATAGAAATTGAATGTTTTGCAACATTAGACACTCAAAGTTAACCATTAAGTAAGAACGTCGTTATAATGCTTTGACACAAACAGTAGATATGGCAAAGGTGAAGAATCCTCACGTAAACATAAAGTAATACACATAGAAGAGATTTCATTGTACATAAACATACTCTAATAGCATACCAAAACAAACTATTACAACATATAACAAAGTGAACTACTTGATTGAAAGTGAAATGTTACAAACATTAGACTACAACTATAGAGCCGGTTTCAAACATAGGGTGTGATAACTCCGATAAGGGCCTTTGCCTCGTCACATTGATGTATACAAATCATGGGACGGTTCCTACGCATGCCCATTATCCTCCATCACTCCTTTTCCCTTTCGCATAGTAATGTTGACGGATATCTCCATTTGCTCAATGATTTGAGCAAAAGTGGTGAACATGTATGACAGACTTTGACAAGGTTGTTTATCGTTGCATGTACACTTCGAACCACAAGAAGATTCACCACTTGACTCGATTTCGTTTTCCCACTTGAAATGGCCACAATCTCTAGTACAGCGGAAGAATAATCGCCCAATGTTTTTGGTATTTTTCTCAACCTCCATACACTTCTCGATGCCCTCGCCAAGTTTGGACATCGTTTCTTAGATGGACAGTCAGACAAGAAATGTCCGGGCTTCCTGCAGCTATGACAAATGCCCCTATTCCTTCCTACCATATCACCTACCAGAGGGGAAACATTGAATTGATCGAAGGATCAATGACAATGATATTTTGTGTAGCAATGGAATTTCTTTTCACATTACACCGTAAATGATGTAATCAATCATTCGGGGTCACCAAAATGAACCAGTTTACATAAAATCGTCACAATTCAATTGTAGAGTTGAATCTAACTTATGCAGAGAGAAAACTATGGAGATAACACAACAATCTTTCTCTAAGGAAAGCTTCTACATTTTGCCTCAGTCGTTGAACATCACAAGTATTGCACAACCCAACATATTGTTCATCCCCGACATAGAACAAAACATTCATATACAAGTATCATTCATAAATTGGGGACAAATACTGATTTCAGTTTGAGTTCAAAGGTATATGAAAAATGCAATCCTAGATTCGAACTCAAAATTGTGCTACCTTATTTAATCTTACCCAAAACAAGGAGTTACACAGTGGTATACAAACGTAGATGAGGGGGAGGAAGGAGTCTGGTTGTCAATATGGCGACAACCGAAAATGGCAACAAGTTCGATCGTCGTTTGGATTCCTGCTTAGCTGAAATGAAAAATCATTGGGTGGAGACGATTGCGTGTTCTCCCGCCGACAAGGATGAAGAGATTATTTAGTGGTTGGCCAACAACATAAGGTGACGACATGTTCAGTGGAGAGAATCTGAGGGGTTTGCCGTGGTTGGAACTTCTGTTAAGTGGAAAGACGAAATGAATTGTGTGGAAAAAAAAATGTGTTTTGGCCCTTTTTGTTATTCGACTTTTTTTTTTTTATGTTAAACATTTTCCAGCTGAACTGTAAACTTTACTGTCATTCACACTATATGCATAGCGGCAGAGATGGCAATGGGGCGGGGCACCCCCACCCCGCCCCGCCACTCTCCCACTCCGCCGCACCCCGCCCGGCTACGAGACGGGGCGCGGACTTGCCCTATTTCTTGCCCCGTTTATTTATTTATTTATTTTTTTAAATCTAGTTAACTATTTTT
>CAIGRL010205498.1:0-12066 GCA_903798325.1 Fraxinus xanthoxyloides | reverse complement strand
CGAGCTTTTTGGGGCGAGCTTTTTTTGCCCGAGCCGAATCCGGCAAAAAAAAATGAGGCTCGGCCCGAGCTTTGGGCTCGAGCCTTAGCGGGCCGTGCCGTTTTGGTTTTTTTTTTTTTTAATTCGTGACAAATCTAATTTTTTTAAAGAATTTGAAATTTGTGCAATTTATACGTATTATAATAATAACTAAATATTAACATATAAAAAATTAAAATAATAAAAAAAAAGTGATAGATAAGTTTTTTTTTAATGCTCGGGCCGGGCCAGCCTAGCTAGAGCCGATGCCCCAAAATGGAGCCGACCTGAGCTGCCTGAACCGACGAACAATTTTATCATCCCTATTTTTAGGTTTTCAATTGAAATACTGATTCTTTAACTGTCTTTCATCTACATTTCGTACTTAAATACTCCTTTTATTAACCTAGTCATGAAACATCTGGCTGGAGCAAATGTCTCAAATTCATCATGCATCCATTGTGGTCTGTAACTTGATTTTCGCATCTATAAAGGTGCCCGATATAGAATATTTCTCGAATACCTTTCAAGTTAATTTCAAGTCCTACGTAATTCATACTAGTTACCTAACTTCATGAATAGGATCGGAGATGTAAAGCCACTTGATTATCAAACCTACTATGATATTTTATCATCACTTCTTTGATTTTCGAGTACCTAATGACAAAAAAGGGTAATAGGTATTTTTTTTTCTTTTCCTATGTATAGGAATTTAACCAGCGACTAATATCTATCTACATACGATGTGATGTGGTGCTAGAAACAAAATCCTACTATATTAAAAAGGAACTTTGTAGTTACTATGACGCAATAGTAACCAATGAAATTTTACTGTTCATTTTCCCAGTTTTCACTCCTCCAGTACTCCTTCAATTTTATACGTTTCCACATCATTTTCCCCCAATTTACTATAAAAACGACGTCGTATCAGATTTTGAATTGCGTTATATTTAGAATTTTCAAACAAACCATAAAATCGCAAAAGGAATATCAAAGATGTTGGTTTCTATTTTGAAGAATTTGATTTTATCTTCTCTATAATGGAAGACAAATTGAAAATTGATTTCAAAGCAGAAGAGAAAGATATAAAACTAAGCAACTGGAGAAAGATTATGAAGTTGTTAAGAGACACTTTGAATAAGCAGAAAATGAAATTCTACAAACTGAAAACTAGAAACTTGTCTACTGTGTCCAACTTATTTAAACTCAAACGAAATGTCAATTAGCAAAAACATTAATTGTGTGTAGCACAGAGACACGGAGTCTATGTCTCCGCGCAGTACGGAGAAGTGTCTCCGTGCTTCGCGGAGATACAGACTCTGTGTCTCCGCTCAAAGCAGAGTGTAGGTTTCTGCATGTGCGAAGACTGTACTCCACACCAGGCGGAGGTGCACTTCGCAAAGTGTGACTCCACGTTGCGTTTGCTACAAAAAATACTTTTGTATTTTTGAAATTACCGACTCATTTCTTATATTTTTTTGTCAAAAAATGAATATTTCATTAAAAACATTTCATTCAATACATACACGAAATTAGAATTCCTTCAGGGGCGTTGTGCCCGAGCCCCCACAAGCCCCGCGACTTAACTGATCAAGTGGATCCCTATCGGCGACGTTGCTCCCAAACCCCCCACGAGAGGCACTGCCCCCACAACCTAATTGGACAGGTCGATTCCTACCTTTCGGGGTGTAGCCCCCATTGCCCCTCGACCTAGACATGTCGATCACCGTTTCGAAGCGACATACCATTTGCATAACAACAATAAACAAATAAATAAATTATGAAAAAATTGTTAATTTTTGGCACTTCATCTACACTCAATCCCCGTTTCGAAGCGACATACCATTTGCATAATATCAATAAACAAATAAATAAATTATGAAAAATTTGTTAATTTTTGGTACTTCATCTGCACTCGATCCATCTCTCTCTAACACATACATACGAACATAGTTAGTATTTTCTTTGATTGATATTTCATTGGGTTTAAATGCTTAACAAATATTGAGTTTTTGGCCCACTTCACACATTTGTTTATTTATTTATCTTTCTTGGAGAAAAAGAGAAAATTAAATTAAATTCAGCACCCGTTCAAACATACAACAGTGTGCATAATTTCAATTAATGAATATATACAAATATTACATCTTGCATTTCTATTTTGGAACAAATTTTCAATTTGTCTTCCATTACAGAGAAGATAAAATCAAATTCTTTAAAATAGAAATAGGGGTTGCAAACCTCGTTTTACAACTTCTTTGCTGTAAATTTTCATTTTTCGATGCATACTTTATCATTTAATGAATTAAATATTTCTTACTCATGTAAACCCGCAATCTTTATATATGTCAAACATTTGATGTTTTCAATTTTATTTCTGATCAGTTTCTTTGTGCAGCAATATCAACTTTTGAAATAATTACCTTATTAAATGGAGCATTATCAAGACAATAATATGCTCCCAAGACTTTGAATAATCTAATCAATCTTAAACAACTTTTTTTTTCTTCTTTTTGAACATCTACAATTTCTACACTAATAAAAACGCAATAACTACAAAATTCGCGCAATGCACATGTCAACGACTAATAAATAACATAAAATTCGCGAGTTATGCTAAAAGTATACAACCCGTAACATAAAGGTGCACATAATGCACAAATGAAAAATGCGCCTGCGGATCCAAGGGGCGACATTTGTGCATTATGTGAATGGTTATGTTACGAGTTATGATCCCGTAACATAATTCAAAATTCGTTTAGGGCATGTTCGATCGTACTTGAAATTCAATTAAAATTGACAATATAGCCNAATATAGCCGTTATTGTACCACACTCGTCTAATAAAAGTCAACAATAAAGGCTAATTTTTCAATTTTAATCTTTACTAGGCACGTCCTTCGTCTATCGAAGATGAGTATGAACTCTTACCACTTTATCAACAAAAGTTGAAAAAGGAAAGTCTTAGGGACTGAAAACTCGACTTTGACAAATACTATTACACTCCTAGTCATTATCGAACGTTCTGATTGCTTAATGCCGTGTTAACTTTGATAGTTAGTCTTCGCAATTAGCAAAATTCAATCAATGTTTATCCAAATTTTTGGTTGAACTGTCAATTTAAGTTCTTGTAATATTGAATAATCTCTCTATGGTCAAATTTACCTTGCAAAAACAAACAAAATAAGAAAACAG
The DNA here is from genome assembly GCA_903798325.1 of Fraxinus xanthoxyloides. Taxonomy (NCBI): domain Eukaryota; kingdom Viridiplantae; phylum Streptophyta; class Magnoliopsida; order Lamiales; family Oleaceae; genus Fraxinus; species Fraxinus xanthoxyloides. Next base: position 8,854 of record CAIGRL010205498.1, on the reverse strand, counting down.
ACAGACGATTATTTAGGCAACCTTAATTTTCAACACTTTACTTCACTCGATGAAGATCAGATTACTCATTTTTTCATCAAAGATGTGACCCTTTGCAAAAAATTTAAAAGTTGATGATGACGAAATTTAAATTCAAGACATTTGTACGTCCTAATACCACGTTAAAAATAATCTAAAAATATAAACAGAAAAATAGACAACACGATCTATTTATTTACATATATTGTTCAACTTTACCAAAACATATCCATGGTTATGGAATGGTTACCATCCCACCCTACTCAAAAAGATAAATATTAAACCTTGAAAATATATCGAAACGAAACTTCGGGGGTGAAACCACTAATTTTGTTTGCCAATTGACTAGTTTCATCTCGATTAAACCGACTCATCGTATACCAAAATACAAAACCTAATTAAACGGTTCGTTCGACCCGTCCCGATTCCACTACACCCATCAAGCCCAAAAAAACTAAGATTAAACTATTTGTGTACACAAAGTATACATCTTTGATTGACATCCATTTATGTGTCAAAAATCGACAGTTCATTGAAAAATATATTGTCAAAATCAATATATCAAAATTTATCGACCCACGTATGTATAAATCAATATATCAATTTTTATGTACATATACGCTGTTCCGAATAACTAATGGATCTTGTCCATAGGGGAAGTGATGCGACTCTAATTTCAACCACTGTCAATTAGATTCAATTTCACTGTTCCACTAAGTAAATACATCAAATCAATTGCATTAAAGTGCCATTAATGACTGTAAAAATAACCAAGTAAAAACTGTAAATTGCGCTAAACGACAAAACAAAGTGCACAATAAAATTTAAAAATCGTATTATTATTTTTTTGATAGCTATACAAGGGTACGTGGCTTTAAAGAAGCACTACATGTTATATAGATGGGGGCCATTCCCACCCCACTTCACTGTTGAATGGGTCCCACAAGAGGAGATTTCGTTAGTGTCATTCAATTTGTATGTTTAGTTTATATTGACCACTCAACTTTATTTTGTTTAGTCTTATTTGTAAGTTTATTTATTTTTAATTTAGTATTTCGTTCATAAGATTATAAGGGTGCGTTTGATTGTGAGCAGACATGGAAAGAAAATAAATATTGTCTAAAACTTATTTGTATGAAAATTATTAATTAAATATGTTTGATTGATTTAGTTTTTAATCTAAAAAATATTATACTTATCCGTTTTTTATTGATGGGTAGATGAGAGAGGGAGCAAATTACTCGAAAAATAAAAAAAATATATCTTCCTAAAGAAAGTATTTTTCGAAGAAAAAATTGTCCATCACACGATACAAAAATAAAAAATTAAGTGGGAAAACACATTTTTATGAAAAATATTGGCAATTAAACGCACTTTGTTGTCAAAACTCATGGAATTAGTACCCGACCAACAAAATTCATAAGCCAACTTGTACTTTTGTTGCAATTTTATTCTTCCGCCTATGATCATATTAAAAAAATGATAGAATCATAATCTGATCTACAGAGTTTGTGACTTCATTTATACTTTCAACAACACGATTTTTTGAGTGCTAAGAAATACAATATCACTTTTTTTTAAGTGTGACATGCATTAAATAATGAACCTATTTTGTTAGTTGGGTCTTCGACTGATCAAGTCACAAATTCTATCGATAAGATTATGAATGTCTTTAGTTTTGATAACAATTATCAATTTTAATAGTCATTTTAAAATAAAAATACAAGTCTGGTGATCATATTGAAATAAATTAAAGTCTGATGACCAATATGAAACAAACCTATAAGGTTGATAACCTCTAGCAAAATCCCCACCTCACTCAACAAACGCCATGTACCACATTCACAGCTATCCCTTCTTCTATATTTATCTTACTCCTCTTCTCATCACCCAAATCTCCTCCTCCTTCCTCCACCGCCTCCGCCATCCGCCGCCTTACAGCCACTGCCAGTGAGATGGTGGGACTGAGTGTAATACTAGAAACCCAAGAAAATGTTTCCGAAAAACCTTCAGAAGTTATTAGCAAAGCAAAAATTATTAAACCACTTAATTCTTCGCCAATTACTCCTCCATCTCCTTGTTGTTTTTCAAGAAGAAAAACTCTGTCAAATTCTGATTTTCTTGACCATTGTTTTCTCTGCAAACAGAAACTCTTGCCTAGCAAAGACATCTACATGTATAAGTAAGTAAACCTTTTAATTTATAAGTTATTAATCTCAAAAACCTACTTATAAGTCACATGCTAAAGAAAACGCATGTTTGATTATATAGTACAAACAGGATTTGAACTTTTTTCCATCACTGTTTGATGCAGAGGGGACATAGCTTTTTGTAGTGTGGAGTGTAGGTGGAGGCAAATATTCATGGATGAAGAAGAAGCTGTAAAGAAGAATAGAAGAGACAACTGCTCATTAGATGCTATAAAACTCCGCCTGCCTTCGTCATCCTCCTCCTCCTCCTCCTCGTCATCATCTTCTTCTTCAGCTACGAATAGAAGTGGCAAAGGGCATAGAAATGGAGCAGATGCCATTGCATATTGAAGTTATTTTTCCGTTTTTGCCCTTGCTACATTTTGGTTATGACTATGATATCATACCTTTTGGGTTTGGATTTTTGCTCCCTATACTGAAGTCGAAGACGTTTTGTTCTGTATTTGAGGATTTGGATTCCCAGTATCAAGAATCCATTGTTTTTGGACCCTAAAATACAGGCGGACAAAATGGGGAATCTAGGATTTTCTCTAGGGTTTTTTTGGGTAACTTGTAATGTTATTTGATAAGTCTGATTTTGAAAGTTTGAAACAATGACAGTTTGTTGGGTTATTTGTATGATTAAGAATATGGTTAGTATTCTAATATCGTTTGCATTTTAATGATGATTTGTTGGAGTTTATGTCTAAATTATATAATTTGGTGATTCTAAATTAGTCATTGAAGACTCGGGCGGATTTTGCAAGGATTTTGAAAAGTTAAAAATGGTTAACAAGGTTAAGAAGTTGCTTTGTAAATATTCGAATAAATTTTTTGAACTTTTTTGTTTGGATGGAAAAGCTTTTAGGAAAAATTAACCTCTAGAAGCAAGAGAAGTGAAAAAACTAAAGTCCCGTCGAATAGATCTTAGGGTATAAATATCTACAATTCATTAAATTAGAACGTTAAGGAACTCTAATTGGTTTGCAACGTGCATACAATCAAACTACGACAAAAGATAGGATTCGTTGGTTGGTCGAAGTGAATACAATACTGAAGTAGAAAATGGCCAACATGGTTTGGTCCCTTCAACTAGCACCTAGCCTTGTATTCATAGTAGAAACAGCTATGTCCATGCGACTATACCTATGCAACATCAGTCAATGCCATATCTCGACTGTGAGTTATCATCTCCTTTAATTTTTGAAACCACCAATTGCAATTTACTTTGATAAGAGCTCAGCTCCACGGCTGCCAAACCTTGGTAGCCAAGATCTTATACAATGAATACTGGGGGATGTGCACGGCGTAGGTGTACAGAAAATAAGGCACATTCACTATTCGCTTGCATTTCGGTGAAAGATATTCAGAAGAAGGCGGGATGATGGCATCATCTTATCAAGCCATATCAGTTCACGAATGTAGCATCTTCTATCCAGTTTAAACAGTAACTTCGTAAGGTTGATGCCGATGCCACTGGGGCTCCTGAGGTGACAAGAAGTTGGATTGCACCGGAGATGGGCTCACCGGAGGTTGTGGCTGCCCGAGCAAATCAGAAGATGCTGAGGTCATTGCATCGTGGGAACGACTTACGTTAGCTCATGAGATGCGTTTACTAAAAATAATACTATATAACATCAGTATTATTAGAGTACTCGTGTTAATCATTGTGGACTGTTCAAAACTTACAAAATGATTTTCAATTTGTTTCAAAATAGTTCTATTTTGTATGATATTGTGGCTCTCTAAGGGATGTACACAATACATTGTGTTTCGGGTCACTTTGTTCCTAGATATGGGTATTGAGCGATCTGCGAAGTTGTTTCTACGCTACAAATTATCTAATTGTGCTCGGTTAGAGATATCTCATTCATGACGACTTGAATTAATGTAATGTTTACCAAAAAAATATATATATATATATAAAGTTATTTGTAAGTAACATAATTTTCTTTTAAGTTTAGCCAAACACGACGGATACAACATTTGACAGCCTAACAGCCGTATTCAGACAACTTTCAAAACCGTCCAAAGTAAATCAGACAGTAATTCCAAATCAGTACACTCAGAAAAGAATTAGATTCTCATCAGAATTTAAAAGAAAATTATTAAACCTTTACAAATTCGAAAAACAACACACATAGATCGCTGTCTTTTTTCTCTTCACCAGAAGTTTCCAATAAACCCAAAATTCAAAATTTTGGAACCTGAAATCAAGTAAATTAAAGCAAATGAACGAAGAGTCGAAGATAAGCGGCGGTGGAGCACTGGTGGCTCCGTCGCCGGCATCCTCCGATGACCGGAAGTCCGCAATTGGGTCTACCGCCACCGGCAAGAAAGTCATCATAAAGAGCGCCGACATGAAAGAAGACATTCAGAAAGAAGCTGTCGACGTTGCCATAGCTGTAAATTGTTTTCATTTCACTCAAAATAAGAAAAAATAAGCAAAACCAACTACTTTTTCTCATTGTTTTTGGGTTTTTTATACAGATTTCCATTTCTTGAAAATCATTGTTTTTTGCATACATATTCACATATATGATTATGTGTATTTTCTTGTAGGCATTTGATAAGTATAATGTAGAGAAGGATGTAGCAGAGCACATAAAGAAGATGTTTGACAAGAAGTATGGACCTACTTGGCATTGTATTGTGGGCAAGAACTTTGGTAAATCTCCCTTTACCATTGATTTTTCGTAGTCATTTTCCTATTATTTGGATTTCTTGTTATGCTACGATTTAACAGTAATTTATGTTTGAATAATGCTATTCATCCCCCACCGGGATTGAGCCCCAGTCTACGTGGCGATTACATGACATTAAATAATAAATTCAATTAAATAAATCATTTGACTTTGCATTTAAATGAATCTATTATTTAATGACATGTAATTGCCATGTAGACTGGGCTCAATTCCAGCGGGGATGAATAGCATTATATTTTGTTATCTTTTATCTCTTATATACATTAAATGATAAATTCAATTAAATGAATCATTTGACTTTGCATTTAAATGAATCTATCATTTAATGACATGTAATTACCATGTAGACTGTGCTCAATTCCAGTGGGGATGAATAGCATTATATTTTGTTATCTTTTATCTCTTATATATATATTAATTGTTGTTCAATTACTTGTTTGGTTATAGCACGAATCTAATAAATAACAAGTTAGAAGGTTGAAAAAGTAATTTTTTCGCCATTCCGGGCATTGGTATCACGATAAGACCTGAACTTGTATAGAACGTTTCTTGGTTGTATGGAATTCTAACCTCAGCATTAGATTTAGAAATGATTTTGCCAAGGCTCCAGTCAGACGTAGCATACTTTTTGCATCGATTTTCATAAACTGCCAAAGTTGATTGCACGTTAATTTGATGCTCATCTACAGCATCAAATTAGAAGGTTGAAAAAGTTAATTTACAGCAGGAGATGTGTACGCATAGTCTTTTGAATATCCTATTTGTATTCAAACGCTAATTCACGGGTAGGAAAGAGAGAGATGATTTGTTGCCTTTACTTCTTCTTTAGGTGTCTATCCCTAATTTACCAAATGGTAATATGAAATATACTGAACAGGGTGAGTACATAGACAGTCAAGTTAGTTATGCAACAATCTTGTAAGAGAAGCAAGTTGTGATCACATTTTGCCCTATATAACTCCTGTGATCTAATAAGAAAGGAAACAAAAGGTTAGAGGGGACGCTTTCCTAAGTAAACGAGGTTTAATGAGTGAGCCAGAAGTTTTTCCATTGTCAACAAGAGCAAACCGGGTTCTGATTACATAAGTACCATTACCGAGAAAAGCATGTGCTGGGTTATTTAGTTCGCGAAGTTGATTTCACAAACAAGGCCATCAATTAAATACCTTTAATTTTTTTTGTCAGATCGACAAATATATATTCATATACCTCAACAAAGACATGATCCTGTTTGTTTGCTTGATACAGTGAAATTTGGAATAGTGGATTATATCGATTCCGCAGTGCAGCGCTGTTTTAGTAAGATGTGGCCTAAACATCTTCTGATTTTCTTTAGCTAAAAGTTTTCTCTGCCTTGTTTCTAAACTTGCATTACTGTTATTCATCCTCTATGAAAATCAGGCCAAGTCTGACTTTAATTTGTAGAGCTTTTGGTGGAGATTCAAAGATAGAGAGAGCGATGTTTTCATGGTAGCATTGTCTTATTTCTTTGTTGTAAGCAACATTCCTGTAGACCGTGATACTTTGAAGCGGATACTCTATTGTGCATGCAGAGTCTCCCTCGGTGAAGCTCAATGTGGACTTAGAACCAATTCAGATGGAATCTCAGTATAAATTTTGTGTTTTTACTTTCTCACTCCTTTTTTCCCCCAAAGATTTATATTTCCAGATTCACAATATAAGATCTCGTACATCATATATGTCATGTGAGTGATGTGATTTCGGTAGAGCAAGTCACAAGAGGGAGGAATAGACCAAAATTTATATGGCATGTCATAGTTGTTGAGGAGCTAGTGGTTTTAGATCTCCCCATAAATCTAGCAATGAACACAGTCAAATGGTGTAGAAGGATTCATGAAACTGACCCCAAATTTATTGAGAATGAGGCGTGGTCCTTAGTTTCTTGTTGTAGTCTTAAACATTCCCATGTGCAAGTACTTGTTTATGGCGGAGACGGATCCAGGATCGGACTACAAGCCAAGTTAATATGTAGAAAAAAAATAAATTTACGCATTAAAAAAGATTATTTATTTATTTATTTATTTTCATGATGTCTGTACCAGCATGTTTTCTCTTAAGCTACGAAATTAGAGTTTATTCAAGAATCTATAGTCTCTGGCAGACAATAGTTCAACTTATTTTAGAGACTAAGCTAGCAACATTTACTTAAGCTGATTAAATAATTGAGCTGTAGATGTCTCTTACCAGTATATAAAGTTCATATACTCTAGTTTGGTGGATTTTATTGAAGAATTGTACATATTAATCAACAGCCTCAAAATAGTAGTTAGTAATATGAATGCACCAGTGCTGGCCAGTGTATGTGCTTCTGAAAGAGAGCTTATTTGGGAAATTTTAACGACTTTGGAGATGTAAGGGACAGGTTTCAGGTCCAATTACAGCGATAAAATTGGACGAGAATGAAGCATAAGAGGATAAATCACTAGTCTCGAACTGAAAGAAAACACATTCAGTACATATATCTTCCCTTTGTATCAAAATGACTTCTTAACTGACATTTGACTTATAGTTTATGGAAATTTGTTTGATTGGAAAGAAAAATGACAGAAAATTGCTGTCACCAACTATTACAATATTATGGCATTACCCTGGTATTTTCACCTGACTAGTTCATATTGATTAACTTCCAAAGTTGTGAGAAAATGAAACAACTTTTGAATTGGATAATATATCTTGGAAAATGCATTGGCCTCGACTGATTCTCTTGTATTTTTTTTTTTTGCATAGGTTCTTATGTGACTCACGAGACGAACCACTTTGTTTACTTCTACTTGGATTCAAAAGCAGTTCTTCTATTCAAATCGGGATGAGCTATACAATAACGACGACCAATGATTGATGGTACTGATGCTATGACTTGCACTGTATGTATTATTTGAAAATTTTGTGGCATGTTTGGAATTTGGATTGGATAGTATTGAACAATATTAGAAAGGAAACAAAAAAGCTAAAATCTTGTCCATTGTATTATTCAATCATGTCTAGTACTTTGTAAATTTGGTTTGATGTGGATTGTGTCTATTCTTTATCGATCTTAATTCCACTTATTTTTGTGTATTAATTAATCTCTCGAGAACTTTCTCAGTCTACTTTGGGATTCACTGCTTACCATCTTCAGCCCCTGTTTGGTATTATTTTAAAACTCATTTTTAATCATACATTTTTTAATAAAATAATATTTTTCATCATATCAATAATTTTTCCTTACTTTTTAACTACATATTTCTCATCATATCAATATTTAAAATACATTATTTCTTTCATTTGTGTGTGTGTGTGTGAAGCTGTTAATGAAGTATGAAAGAATCAAACTCTGTGGAAGTTAGTGCTAATTAAAAAAAGAGAAAAATCCAACTTAATATTGTCAAGTTTCACGTGGTATCAATAATTATTAATAATATTTTATATATATATAAAAGACAAAAATAATATTTGCATATCTCTATCTAGTGAGGCTGTTCAATCTCATGGCTGATAGTGCCCACAGGCCACAGGCCACAGCCCTATGAGAGAGGCTACCTTTTGCTCTAAAATTTATAGAAATAATTTTGATTTTCTTTTTCCATAATGTGTATGCTTTTACGTTTTTTTAAAATTTGCTTTTAGAAAAAAATTTAAACACGATAAATTACCTCAATAAAAATTATAAAATCGAACTTGCTTGGTTGGTTGGGGGAGGGGTTTTTTAATTTTATTCTCTTTTTATTTTAATGTCAGTATTAAACATTTATCTTAGGGTCTGTTTAATTGGCGATATTTTCCCTGGAAGTAGGAAAATATTTTCTTACTTCCACTTTTTGACTGTTTGATATACTAAATTTTCGACAGAAAATATTTTCCTCCATTTTTCTAGGTACAACCCTTTGATGGGAAAACATTTTCCACCTTTTTTTTTTTAAGCAATGACAATCAATTCTATCA
>CAIGRL010205470.1:0-17297 GCA_903798325.1 Fraxinus xanthoxyloides | reverse complement strand
CCCATAATTCCAATTTATTCTTTATTTTTCTTTTCTTTTGTGTTTGTTTCATTTCAATAGAAGGGTAAAATGGTCAAAAAGGACGTTTCACACCGAAAATTGGAAAGGTAAGGACGTTCTGCACCAAGAAACGAAAGGTATGGATGTTTTGCACAATACCGTGTAAAGGTAAGGACGTTTTGTGCTAATTACCCATCAGGTAATTGTGATTGATCGAGGAAGACAGACAACCTCAGACTAGACACAGCCTTTGTTTGGTTTTTGCTAAAAAATAAATTCCAACAACCAATGCTTGTGTAGAATGTTCAACAACATTTTTGATAACATGCGCACGTGGTCATTTAACAATTTGAAAAATTGTCGATTTTTTCAAGCAACAATTTTTCGACACAACAATACTGTCAATCAATATTGTGATCCAACATTTTACAAATAATATAATTGTTCAAACAAAGGAGATGAAATTTCTAAAAAAAGGGTTGTAAGAGAATAAAGCTAACTTTTAATGAGAGTAAATTTCTCGAGGAATCCTCAACCCTTCAAAAACATGACTATATTCTCAACGTTTTATGTGTGGTATTTATGTTCTTAATTTTTCGATGCTATATAGCAAGTATCGTGATCTAACGAAAAACTTCTATTTAATTATTAAACTCATGTTTGGTACACATTAAAATTTTCGTTTTCATTCTTCTATTCATTTTCAACCACACATTATTCAATAAAATAATATTTTTTATCACATCGATAAATTTTTTTTTTCTTTTTCAACCACATATTCTCCATCAATCTACTATTTCAGAATATATTCTTCCAAAATAATGTGGCTTAAACACACCCTAAATAGTCACGTAGCATGCACTTGATGTACAATTGTAAGTTTGAAATTATCCAAAAAAAAAAATGAAAATATTTAGTCCTTGTTTGGCTCTAATTTGTTAAAATTATCCAAAATGATGGCAGCAACCGCGACTCGTTCTCTTTATTCATTGACTCCAACGAACTTGAAGGAGGTAGGGGATGTAGCACTAGCTTCCTCCGATGAATTTCATTGTTTGTGTATATATTAGTTGCATTTTTGTATACATTATATGTTTGGTTTGTAAGATTATGGATTTTTAATGCTCTGCTCCCGTTTTAGCTTCGTAATCAGGAGTCTTTATCTTAGCTAGTGTGATACTTTTTCTGATAATTGTAGTTTGAGTTTCTCTAAAACAATATGTAATCGGATTACCAAGAAGTTTTATAAATTTCTTATCATAATTTGAGAAAAACGTGAACACTAGGTTTGCTTTGATCTTAAGCCTCAATTTGGTAGAGATTAAAATTAGATTTTTTAGCAAATTTTGATGAAAAATAAATTTTAATTTTTTTACAGAACAACGGAATGTTTTAGAAGCTTGTTCTTATTCACTTAACAAACCCTCGAGCCTCCTTCACACCGCCTTTCTCATAGAAGCCATCGGGAGGGTGAAACTAAGGAAGGCGGCTAAATATTGTGAATTCAAAAGAATGCTGTAGAGGTAAATATATGGCATTCAGTCCACCTAGCTATTTCTCTTTTTCATAGAACTTATTGATAAGTATATTTTATACATTTATTTGAACTGAAAAATATAGACATTTAATAGTTTTTTAAAGAAATTATAGTCTAATTTATTGTATATTTCGTTATTATGTGAAATTGGATAACGAAAAGTGGATTGAAAGAAAGAAAGAAGCGAAAAATGACAAGAGCCAAAACTTAGGGACTAACGTGTAAATACTCAAAAGTTGTGTCGAGTCTCACGATGAAAATTCGAGAATTCTTGTGGTCAATTGGATGCTAGAAGTCAAAAAAGAAGTGAATTGTGATCAAAATATTTTCACAAATCAATTTTCTTCCATACATATATGTTCTAGATTTTTAGCCCGAAATTGAGATCCCTTTTTAACCTAGTAAACATTTGAATTGGAAAGAAAGTCATTTCTAGTAAATTTGTATCCCACTGAATTATCTTTACAACTCAGTTTGAGTTGTCTCAATCGAATATCGGCAGATAAAGTTGTGATAAAAATACTAAAGGAAGTGCATTGTAGATTTTCACCCGAAAAATAGCGCCACGCCGAGGCACCACAAAAACACATAATATTGAGATGTGGCACTGCGATCCCATGGCGTTGAGGCACCGCCTAGGTGCATCTAGGGTGTGTTTTTTGCCCATTTTGAAGCTTAGAAAAGCCCTACATCCGACGTAAACGTGGGAAGTAAAATAAATAAAAGTTTTTGACACTTTTGAGGGATTTCTACACAATGGGGGAGAGAAAAATACATAATCATTAAAATCAAATACCAAAAGCTAGAATTTGAAGATTTTTGAGGTTAAAGAAGATTCTTAATGCAAGATCAAATTCTTTTTATGATCAACATTTCAAAAATCAATGATGAACTCTATATTTTTTTCTTTCATTATTATAAGTAGCTAAATTTATAGTTGGGCGCGAATAATGTAATCTATGTGTGACCCTTTATTTCTTTTATTCAAGATTTTAGTTCTTTAAATGCACGTGTATTGATTTTATTCATGAATTTAATGATTTGAATTCTTTAGCTAATTATTCAATGATTTTGTGAATTTATTACGAATCGAAATGAGTTTTAGATTTAGACAACATATTAGAATCCGATATTTAGTATAAGGTGTAGAGATGCATATATTAATTATTGCGATCATTAGATAAATTTTTAGAACTAATATTTCATCCAACCAAGATTGATTCACATAGAGATGTGAAATTGAATTGATTAAATAGATTTAATGAGAACTCGAGAGTGGTAAATTGAATATTTTATAAGAATTCGACCGAATATTACAATAGTAATGAATCTTGATTGGCGAATTAAAAGGGATCAATAGGTAAAATTGTAAGCACTAGCATCCATATTCTTACTTTTAAAACCCAAATTTGATAAATTGTGTATGTTAGATAATTTAGTTTAGTTAGAATAATTTATACAACGATCACTAACGTTATTATTTGTTTTCATTCAAATTAAAATTAGAAATAATTTAACCAACGGTTAGATAATAATCCTTGTGGGAATGATATCCGGACCCATTGGTCCCCTTATTACTTATCACGATCCGTACACTTGCGAGATATAAAAATCGATAACAATCTTTGACGCCGTTATCAGGACTATTTTTATTTAATATTGGTTTTAATTAGTTCTTGCTTTTGTCTCATTTTTTTCCAATTGATCTACTTGTTTTTCTTTGCTCCATAATAGTGAATGAAAAAGAAGCAAGATGTAAACAATTCATAATGATTGATCCCAACTTAAATGAATGTGGCATGCTCTTTGGAGAATTCCTCTTCAAGCAAGAACTTAAGAAGCGGGGATTCAATTAACTTATCCTATTTGATAAGGATGATCGGTAGAAGTGATTAAATATCAAATCTATTGTTTATGGGAAGATTAGACTAATGTGTGAATATTGTGGTGCATTGCATTATACTAAAAATTGCTTATTATTAGCAACTCCAGAGGACATAAGGAAAGCTATTTTTGAGGGACCACATAAAGAACAAGATGATGACGGTGAAATAGTTACTGGAGACATCATCATGTAAAAATATAAAAGGATTGAAAATCAAGTAATTTTAGATGAGTCAAATAACATGTCAATGGAGGATCTCCTCATTATTCAACCCGATGAACCAACTAAAGAAGAAGAATATGTAGAAACAAATAAATTAACCATGAAAGAGCCAAAAGAATGATGGCATTCAAAGAAGACGGGATTAGCATACAAACCTCCAACCTCATTGATTTTGATATATAAGTCGATGAGAAAATTGAAGTATTCTTAGTTAAGATCAAACTAGGTAATTTAGGCAAGTTACCGTATTCAAAATTGTAAAGTACGATTCTGAAAAACTTGTAAGATATAGAACAAAATCAAATTGAGCAAGTTAAGCATAACCTCCAAAGCCATATTCAACGTGCCATGAAGCACTTGTGCAAAAGTCTAACTAAAGACTTCAAATTAATCGCCTATTGGAAGGCAACTCAATTTCTTACCCTTTTATTTATTATGTATTCTGTATTTGCATTGCATATAATCTATTAAGGTGCATTAGTTTTAGGTATGTTCGTGTTTCAGTAGGATGGTCACCAAATCTAGATTAAGCCCTATTAAAAAAATCATATATTTTAGTGAAAAACAGTGGCACATTTTTCAAGACTTCAGGAACATAAAAACTAATTATCATATACTACATTATAAATTTAAAACCTTTTTATACTTATATATTTGTCTTCTTTCAACAATATAAAGATATCGAACGAGAGGAAGCTTAACAAGTAGAAGAATTGAATGAAATGATCCAAAAAACCTACCCCCAATATCAAATAGAAAACTTCAGGGAGTATCTTCTTTCTTTCTTTCTTCCTTGCCCCTTTATGTGCTAGATTATTATACTTTAAGACATTGAAAACAATGTATACTTTAAGTTTGGAGATGAAAAAAATATTGAGTTTTTAGCTTTATTATTTTTATGTGATTGTGTGTTTCTACTTTTTTATTGTATATAAGAATTTAAAAAAATTAAATTTTTTTAAGATTTCAAAATTTTTTTTTTTTTAAAAAATGTATTTTCTTGTTTATTGTGTTTTTGTATATGTTAGGTAGCCTTGCTGGTAAATATATTTAAAAGTATGTATCAATTTATGAAATGTGGATATGTTACATACTTAGATTAATTGATTCTTATACATGTAAAACTTGATACTAATTGTTCATATGAATTAACTTCAGCATTATAAATAATTGGTTGATTTATATGCTTGATATGTTGAAATAGTAGAATTTAGATGCTAAACCCAAAAATTACTATAATATACATCTTTTGACCAAATTTAGATTTGTTTGGGGTAATTTTGCTATTGTATGGAGATATTAATATGAATGGAGATTCCATGTATGTAATTCTCGTGAGCATTGTCTAAGATCAATATGATGAAAATTATGTGAAAATCGTAAATTATGGGTTGATTTTTTTAGAATGGTATTTAAGTGAGGGGCATTGCATTAACCATGACAAAAAAACGATCTTATTGTGAAACTTCTCTTCGTAGCCTTTATGACCTGAGCGATTAAGTTTGCAAAAGTATCTAAAAACTTGGTACATTGTGATCATCTGACTTGAGAGTCATCGACCTAAAACTCGCTACAAAGGTTATTTAGAAAGCTTAATGGAGAAAAGTTTGTACACAATATAAGAAAATATAATAATAAATGTGTTTTTACGTACTACATGCCCTAATTAATTCTCAAACACTTATTTGAGAAAATTAGATCTTTGACAGTGGACTGTTAACATAGTTGAGTTTTGGAGGTTAAAGAATCAAAATTTGGAGAATCCTTATTTGTTGAAGTAATGACTCGCAATTAGTGACATATATCTAAACTAAAGAGGGTGAGGAGTTGGTATAAAGTTCAGCATTAGATTACACACTGAAAAAAGAATGAAAAAAAACCAATAAGTTTAGGGGTGTGAATATTTCGAGTGATGAAAGTAAAATAAAAAATAAAAAAATTGACCATCGAGCGTCAAGAATTGAAACAATCTGTGAATTTATGGTGTTTTACTTCATTCTTCACACATACACATCAATTTTGTATTGGAAAAGTAGATATTGATTTTGATACTCTAAATACAATGATTCTAATCTTGAGATAAAATGATAGGTTATTTAATCAAAACATTTTGAATATTTGTGTTTTTTTAAGTTAGGTTATTCTAGTGTTTAAGGACAAATAAATATTTAAGTTTGTGGTGTTTGATAAATATATTTTATACTCTTATTTGGACTTCAAAATATAGACATTTAATAGTTCTTTTTAACAATTATAGTCTAATTTATTATATATTTGTTTATTATGTGAAACTCAATGAAATGAAGTAGAAATGAAGTAAAGAAGCGAAAATTGGGGAAAAAAGCAAGATCCAAAGTTTGAGGACTAAAGTGTAAATACTTAAAAGTTGTATCGAACCTCACAATGAAGATTCGAGAATGCCGAAGGTCAATTGGATGTAACTAGAAGTAAAAAAGAGTGAATTATGATTAAAATATTTTCACAAATCAATTTTCAACCGCAAATATATGTTCCGAATTTTTAGCCTGAGATTAAGTCCCTTTTTTGACCTAGTAAACATTCGAATTGGAAAAAGCTATTTTTAGTAAAGTTGTATCATTTTGAGTTATATTTACAACTCAATTTAAATCGCTTCAATCGAATATTGAGAGAGAAAATTATGATAAAAATACTAAAGGAAGTGCAATTTAGATTTCCACTCGAACGGTGGTGCCAAGGCGCTACAAAATCAAACAACACAGAGTGACAGTGCCTGACGCCACTCCCATGGCGTCGCCTAGTTGTATCTAGGGTGCGTTTTTGCCCCTTCTGAAGTTCGTAAAAACCCTACATTCGACACAAACTTGAGGAGGAATATAAATACAAATTTTTGACACTTTTGAAGGAGTTCCACAAAGTGGAGGAGAGAAAAACACATAATCATCAAAATTAAATAGCAAAAGTTAGGGTTTGAAGATGATTCATGGTGAAAAATCAAATTCTATCCGTGATCAAAATTTCAAAACCCGATTATGAACTCTATACTTTTTGTTTTCTTTCATTATTATGAGTAGTTGAATTCATAGCTGTAGCGAATACTACAATCTATGTGTGACTCTTTATTTCTTTTATTCAAGATTTTAGTTTTTTAAATTAATGTGTGTAGATTTTATCCATAAATTTAATGCTTTGAATTCTTTGCAGGTTTTGTGAATTTATTACTAATGGAGATGTGAGTCTTAGATTTAGACCACATATTAAAATTCGGTAATTTAATATAATGTGTGGATATACTTATACTAATTATTGCGATTGTTAGATGAATTATTAGAACTAATATTTCATTTAACTAAAATTGATTCAAATAAAGATATGAAATTGAATTAGTTAAATAAATTCAATGAGAACTCGATAGAGATAAATTTAATATTTTAATTCGTCTGAACACTACAATAGTATTGAATTTTGATTGACGAATTAAATGAGATCCATAGGTAAAATTATAAGTCTTAGGATCCACATTTATAATTTTAAAACTCAAATTCGATAAATTGTGCAGGTTAGATAATTTAGAATAATATAGATATTAATCACAAAACTTATTATTTGTTTTCGATCAAATTAAAGTTTGAAATAATTTAACCATAGTTGATATGCGGACAGATTGATCGACTCTATCCCTTTCGTCTCTGTGCCTCTGATTTCTATGAATTTTTTGCAGTGGGTTGTTATCTTTAAATGGAAAATTCAAGGAATTAATTAGAAAAAAAGAAGAATTATGTGTAATTAGAAGTAATGTTAAAAACTAGAATGCAAAAAGGCATGATCTCCTTTTCCCCCTTCTTTTTATTAAAATTAGTGTTGGCTTTTCTTGATTTTTTTTTAAAAAAAATCAGGTTTTCTATCTGTTGAAGAGATTGAGAATACGGACTGTAAAATACGAAAATTGATGTTGAAAGTGAGAAGAAGAAAGGAAAACGAAAACAAAAGGTAAAGTCGGAGAAAAAGAAAGATAAGTGGAGGTGACGAGGATGAGAGCTCCAGTGGTGAGGCTGGCGGTAAAATTGAAGGTAATGCTGGCGGAAAGGATCTGGAGGACGACAAGAAGGAACTGAAACAGAAAAAGGAAAAGAAGAAACGAAAGAAGAAAAACAAGCATGAAAAGAATGACGAGGCAAATATGAAGGAAAAATGCAGAACCCGTGGCTGGTTAGTATTGAGTTCTACTTAGGCTATTGTTAATTTTTGTTCAGCATCTTCAGGAATATTTTTGATAACAGGGTTTACTTTCTTGTAAATGATATGATGCAAATGTGTGAATATATCCTTGAGTTACCGCTGAAAGTTGGTTTCCAAATAGTTTAAGGGTTCTGCACTTGCTTATCCTTGGTAGTTTATGATGACTGCAAATTTTTTTAAATCACTCGGCTATTTTGAGATAATAAGCTGACATTTTACTCCTTGATCAATGCTTTACCAGGCCTCTAGTACTTCATGTTTTCTGCAACTAATTGTTTACATGATTGGTTGTTGATTAGCAACAACAAAAATTATTTTTCTGGAACTTTTATCACATATAAACTGTACTACTGATGATTCATGAATTTCTTGTCACTTTTTGATTTTATAACTGTAAGCTTCAAAGGAGGTATTACTGTTACATAGAAAAAAGCATTTAATAGAAATACTGTTGTCTAGTTTGAAATGTGAATATTTCTATGATTTCCAACTTGATTATTTTATATATCGATTCCAAAATGGTTTGATCACCTATAGTTTCAGGCTTTTGTCTAATGAGTTACGTAATTCTTGGTCTAACTTCAAGGTCACCTTCACTAATTTCATAATTGGATTCAGATGATTACACATTTCCGCGTGTGCTAAAATGAGTTCGATCTGATTTCATGAGAGAGATTTGACAATTACGTCTTTTCCATCTCTGTTATAGGAAACCTCAGATGCATTAATATATTTGACTAATTGCGAGTTGTCCTTACAGTGTATTGTTATTAAGAACGATAATAATGTTGGGATAAAAACTGGTTGTCCAAAGAGATTAGTTTGAGTAGAATTAGATTACTTGCAGTATAATGATATTGATAGGCCTTAAAAGAGTGTATCTCATGACCTGTGAATTTGGTGTCAGACTGTCAGTTATTGATGGCCAGGACGGTGTTGAAGAGGATCCAGTTGATGATGCTGATTACTGCGAATGGAATGAACTGAGACTTCATCCCTTAATTATGAAATCAATATACAGGCGTAAGTTCAAAAAGCCTATGCCAATACAGAAAGCAAGTATTCCTGCTGATGCTCATCAAGGGAAGGTAAGTTTCTTTATATGGTGGTGAAAAATGGCATGTTATTGACGCTAGTCAGCTGGTGTGACAAGATGTAATTGGTGCCGCAGTGGACAGGATCTGAGAAAACACTCGCATTTGTTTTGCCAATTTTACAGAGGCTTCTTGAAGACCGAGAAAAGGTAGGGCAGAAAAAAGAGAGGCCAGTGAGAGAATTGGTCCAGAAAGTGTTCTACGAGCTCTCATTGTTATGCCTACGAGAGAGCTTGCTCTTCAGGGACTTACAATTGCTTCTTTGGAGCCTTTACACCATAACGTAGAATAGTTAATCTCTTAATTGTGCTTTGGAAACTCAAATTTTACTTCTCTAGACTATTTTTTACAAAACTTGGAAAAATCAGTCATTAAACTTTGCAGCAACTTAGTGCACTAATATTTGCTACTACGCAAGGTCATGAATCATCTCAAGGAAGTAGCAAAAGGCACCAATGTTCACGTGGTTCCCATTGTAGGTGGAATGTCAACTGAAAAGCAGGAAAGACTGTTGAATACAAGGCCTGAAATTGTTGTTGGCACTCCAGGAGGCGGTGGGAACTTATGTCAGGTGGAGAAATTCATCTTGTAGAGGTTGGACTTGCGTTTTCAGAAATTGATTGTATGTAGGGAATTCATTTCATTGTCTAGCATTGATAAACATAAAATTTCTGTATATACGAGGTTAATACCTACTGTCTTCCTTCCTAATCGGACCCAAAATTTTTATTATGACATTCCCTTGTTGTGACTGCTGATTTTCTTGCTTGTATGAGCTAGGTGGGAGTATTGCTAGTTTTTCACATGCTCTAGAAAGACTCTCAGTCCATTTGCCAGATTATAGTTTTGCAAAAAAAAAAAAAAGTAATGGCAGATAAACCTGATACTGCAGATCTGTGTGGGGGCTTAATTATTGTAGAAATTCTGCTAATGATGAAGTCTGAAGATCAGGGGCTGCTTGATCTGATTTCTTCATCCATTCAATCCTCTCAGATCCCCACTCTCCCTGCCCCGCCTACCACCTTGTGGGCAGTAGAGGAAGGGGAGGGGGATGAATGATAGGAGGGGGGGTGAGTTTGTCCCCCTCCTGTAACAGTCTAATGTCTATTTCTTTGGCATCACATTTTTCACCATCTATATGTTGAAGTGGTTAAAGCCTTGTGCTACATTATTAGACTTAGTAATTTAACTTATCTTCTGGTGAACCATGTAATTTAATGTAATATTCATCGCAGATTTACTAATCAACTTGTATGGATGGCTGCATGTGTCTCAGTACAAAATTTCATGCTTGTAGTAAGCACTCTTTTCTTGAATTAAAGAATGAAAATAATATTGCTGATTTACATATTGACTATTGCAGTTGCATTCCTTGTCCTTTTTTGTGCTGGACGAGGCTGATCGCATGATTGAATCTGGTCATTTTCGTGAATTGCATTCAATAATTGACATGCTTCCCATGTATATATCAACCAAGAGTCAGCCTCAAAATATAAAAAACTGTGTGACAGTTTCGAGCCTCCAAAGAAAGAAAAGGCAAACCTTTGTGTTTTCTGCAACTCTTGATTTATCTGCTGATTTCCGGAAGAAGATAAAGCATGGATCAGTGAATTCAAAATAAATAAATAAAAACTGATGGGCTCAATTCATTTGAGACTCTTTCCGAGGTAGGAATTAGGCCAAATACTGCTATAGTAGACCTTACGAATCCTTCAATTTTGGCTAATAAGCTTGAGGAATCAGTGATTGAGTATGCCTTTCCTAATTAGCTTTGCCTGCGCAACGAAAATATTTAGCAGCGGTCATCCTTTCTCATTCTGGCATAGGAGGTTTATTGTCAAAATTGTCATTTTGGCATGAATTTTGATATCTTTCTGTCCATTGTGAAAGACATATCCCTGATTTTCTTGATTGCCTTTTTGTTTTACATATTTCTGGTGTCCATTGCATCAACGCAAGGAGGTAATATTTCGTGCTTCCTGGGATGCAGGTGTAGGGAAGAAGACAAAGATGCCTATTTGTATTAATTTTAAGTGTTCACGGACATGGTCGCAAAATTGTCTTCTGCATCTCCATGGCATCTTTGCACCATATTTCTGCCATCCTGCGCATCCTCAACATTAACTTTTGGGCCCTCCATTCAGAGATGCAGCAAAGAGCATGCCTGAAGGTTTGTTTTGGTTCAACTTTTTAAGTCATTGTTTGGATTCACATGCAATAATAGCTCTCTTGATACTAAAAATATGTCAAAGCGCATGATTTATTCTCATTAACCTCAATTTTTGAAATATGTATTTGGATTGTGGTTCAAATCATTATGTGGAGAAGGGAGATGCTAATCTTCTAGAACTATATGTTATCATTATATTCTGCTTAACTTGACATCAGGCTATTAAGAAACTGCATCAATTCATTGTTCAGTTCTTTTTTCCCAGGAAAAGGCCGAAAAAAGTTGTTCGGGTGCAATGCTGAATCAGTTGAGTTGGTTTTGGATGGTGATAGTAAAGAAGCACAAGCAAAAGAAAGCCACGTCAAATCAGTTAAATATGTTGCAGCAGGTCTCCACTGACCAATGATAATTTGCTATTTTAATTTATTGTCTTTCAAATATGACTTGTATAATGGAATAAATTTTTTCGGAAGTAAATGTTATTCTGAGCTTTTTCCTTTATTTGTGAAATGCAGGAGCTCAATACACTGCTTTCGCAGCCATTGCAACCCAAAACATTTTCAAAGCGTTATTTGGCTGGAGTAAGTGCATGCATTCACTCGACACACTGTATATATGCATGAAAGTACAGAATTTCATTTTTGTATTAAAATTGTAGGGTAAAAAGTGTTCGCGTTCTTTTTGGTTCTGACTAAGTATTTGTCATCACCATTTATTGAAACTGATAAAAATGGTTCGAAATAAGAGCAACATACCTGTAGAAAGATAGATCAATAAAGATCATTCCAGTTGAGGAATTAGTTTGTATGAAATTGACCGACTTATTTACTAGTTATGGACCTGGTTTAATAACTATATTTGCAGCATGTTTGGCTAAGCATAGAGAAAATGAACTTACTTTTCTTGACAGTACTGTCAAAACAGTATAACTTTTGTACTGGAAATCCAAAAAGGGAAACTTTCAAAAACCTCTAACATGCTTGGCAAAAAAAGGTCACTAACTTTTAAGCTTAGCCTAACATGCTCTTAGGTAAGTCTCAATTGATAACAAGGGAAGGTTTAACAAAGATAATTACTATTCAATGCATGGTTTACGAGAGAGACCCCTATGCCATCTTTGAACATACTTGGTCGGTTATTTGATCATTTATTTTTTATTGAACATATCCTATTCCAGTCTTTGCTCAAACTTTTGATTAAGGTGATACCATGTGAGCGAAGAAAACATAACATACTCTATTTTCTTCTACTTCCAATCGTTATGCTTGAACTATATGATTTTAAATCTTCGATTGAATCTTTCCGAGGCTAGTGTCTCACCTCTTCTTCAACATCAATTTGAAGAACTAGCGATGCAGAAACTTGGTGAAGCAAGCAATTTTGGCGAAAACAAGAGAAGTTGGTAGTTATCGTTCAGGATTGTGTACAACCTCTTCAGGCATTGAGGAGTACGAGTAAAGAGGTAATGCCACAGAAATCTACCCCTTCCCTTTACTTGTTTAATATTGATGTTTTGGTGAAACTATCTACAAATCTCAACTTTAGATTTTTTGTATCTGCAGTTTCATATGCGTCTATTCCTTTTCGTTTAAATCTCTATCAAATATTCTCAGCCATGCTTGGATCTGAAAGAGATTGCCGAAGCATATGGATGCCTTGAGAAGAAAGAGGAAAGAGATGAAAAAACGGAAAGAGATGAAAAAACGTATTCTCATCTCTCCTTCGTGTACACCATTACTCACAACAATGTTGTTTCTTTATTTATATTCTCTATAGTCCTCATTGTTGCCATCATTTTTGTATATTCGATATTCTTTTTTCTGAAGCTAAGTCTGACATTTTCATATCGCTTCTCCAAGTTTACGTGAACAACGGAGAAAGCTGAGGAAAACGATGGAAGCGGGAACTCAGCAAAATAATGTTTTCCATTTAGATCAAAGATCGAGAAATGGAGCTGCCATAGATAATTTTAGTACACGGTTGGTTTGTTTTGTTGAAGTCCATGTATCAAAGGGGAAATAGGTGACTCTATACTTGTAAACATATAGATGAATTTTTAGAATATAGAATGTTAAATTAGCATTTTCGGTCCATTTGTTAAGTACATCATCGTTACACTATACGCGATGAAAATTGACTACACAAAAGACAAATATTTTTTATTTGTTTTCTTTTTATCTTGGTCAATCATGTTGTTTCTCTTCTTGAATGGTATAGGTAAATTACTATTGGTTCATATACGTTTGTCTACATTAACTTATAATGTGACCTATCCGTTATATTGAACATAGAACTTTGCACCTACTCTTTGAACTCGTTCATATTGGCATTTGCAATTTTGCTCCTATACTCGTACCTAGCCTAGTAAAAAAAAAAAAAAATGGTAAAAGTTACCACTCGTACATTTGCATGAATAATGATCAGTTTAGAGAGGATTTTTCCATTTTGCATACCCTTTGATATACTTCTATATTGATGACTAGTCATGCCTTCCTCCATTATATGCTATGCATGTGGATTTGTAGCTTTTACAATTCAGATTGTCTTTGGTTTGTTTAGAAAAATGTGGTTAGAAGAACTATATATATGGAGCAATTCGACATAAATTGATACAAACGTCTCAAAATTTAGTTGACTTCAACTCCGTTAATAACCACTTATGAATCTTTTTTGAGTTTACACACTTTATCTCAAGTTCTGGATTGAACTAATTAATCTACACAAATATATCATGGGAAAAATTGAGTTGTTTAGGCCTGGGAGGACTACCACGGTGAACTGTTAGTTTCTTATACGTGCGCATGAATTTAGATTATAATGAACCACCGCGAAGTTAATTATTTCTTATAATGGAGAGGGAAAAATATTGAATTTAAGAGTGTAGTTTTGGGGATTAAGGAAACAAAATGCAAATGTAAAAATTCTAAAATATACACGTTGTAATAGTAACAAACGTGATTTAAAATGAATTTTGACAATATCAATTTTGCAGAAAGACTAAAGTTTGGGTTTGCAATGTATAATTATCCCCACAGTTTAGTAGTCAGACGTATATTTCATGGATTTATATGGACTAGTTTGCAATATATAACAAAATGTTGGCCTTGAGAATTTACTGTTTTATTATAGTTATAGCGGCATAAACAACAAGATTTGTCACACAGTAAATTTCAGATCCTCTTCGTTTGTATCTCATTTTTTCCTCCTAAAATATTTCCTTAATTATCTAATTAATTGTCCAATAAACGTAAATGTATTTCAACTCGTAAGCAATAAGTTAGTGGGCCCGTCGCTGTCACCTAAGCTAGACGAGTGCTAAACGTTGAGGATGGTGAGTCCCATATATCTGATTATAAGTAATTATTCATTTTAACTTAGATTTTAATTTATTTTTTAATTTGAACAAACGAGGTATCCTAGAACAGTCAAAACTCTCACTCTCCAGATAAATATGGATCCACTAACACCTACCAACCCTAGTTCCTATGTGCATGTAACTCTCCAATCTCTCTCTCTACTTTTAAACCTCTGTAGTTTCTCTATAGTCAGTCATGGAGTCCCTGAACTGCTCAGCCGGCCAGCTAGCGCCCCTTTTCGGCGCCAACACCACAAATGCCACCGCCGCTGCAGAGTACATTTGCAGTCAGTTCTCCGCCGTGTCCAACAAGTTCTCTGACACCGCCTTCGCCGTGGACTCCACGTACCTCCTCTTCTCTGCCTATCTCGTTTTCTCAATGCAGCTCGGCTTCGCCATGCTCTGCGCTGGCTCAGTCCGAGCCAAGAACACAATGAATATAATGCTCACCAACGTTCTCGACGCCGCAGCCGGAGGTTTATTCTACTATGTCTTCGGCTTCGCCTTTGCCTTCGGCTCCCCCTCCAACGGCTTCATTGGCAGCCACTTCTTCAGCCTCAAGGAAATCCCATCTTCGCTGTTTGATTACAGTTATTTTCTTTACCAGTGGGCTTTTGCTATAGCCGCCGCCGGTATTACAAGCGGCTCTATAGCTGAGAGGACTCAATTTGTTGCTTATTTAATTTACTCTTCTTTCCTCACTGGATTTGTATATCCCATAGTTTCTCACTGGTTCTGGTCATCAGATGGTTGGGCCAGTGCAAACAATACTGAAAATCTGCTATTTGGATCCGGAGTCATCGATTTTGCCGGGTCAGGTGTTGTTCATATGGTTGGTGGGATCGCTGGTTTGTATGGTGCGATGATTGAAGGTCCGAGAATCGGGCGGTTCGACCACACCGGCACTGCAGTGGCTTTGCGCGGCCATAATGCGTCCCTGGTGGTTTTAGGGACTTTCCTTTTATGGTTCGGATGGTACGGCTTCAATCCCGGATCCTTCACCAAGATTCTTAACCCATATACCAGTGGAAGTTACTACGGACAATGGAGCGCCGTCGGACGCACTGCGGTCACCACCACCTTGGCCGGCTGCACAGCTGCATTGACCACCCTTTTTGGTAAACGAATTTTGTCCGGTCACTGGAACGTGACGGATGTTTGTAATGGACTGTTAGGTGGTTTTGCAGCGATCACCGCCGGATGCTCGGTGGTGGAGCCGTGGTCGGCTGTGATATGCGGGTTTGTGGCGGCACTAGTGCTTATAGGGTGTAACAAAGTGGCTGAGAAGGTAAAATACGACGATCCACTAGAGGCGGCGCAGCTGCATGGGGGTTGTGGTGCTTGGGGTGTTATTTTCACTGCATTATTTGCGACTGAGAAATATGTGAATGAGGTGTACCCGGGAAGACCGGGTCGGCCATACGGGTTGTTCATGGGCGGAGGTTGGAGACTTTTAGCCGCGAATATGGTCCAAATTGCTGTAGTAATCGGCTGGGTCAGTGTGACTATGGGTCCTTTGTTCTTTGGTATGCACAAACTCAAGCTTCTTCGGATCTCTCATGACGATGAATTGGCGGGTATGGATCTGACCCGACATGGTGGATTTGCATACACTGATGATTCATCGAAGCAGGGAATTTAATGAGAGTACAACTACCATTTCGAGTTAGGTAATGTTGAAATACTTTGAGTATCAGATAAATAAATTTTATTTCAGATTATTAGAATAGCTAGTGAATTATAATTTTATGAACCAACTATTTGTTGATTTGACTCGTAACCCATTATTTCATCCAGTTGATTTCTAGTTGAGTTTTTATATTTTATAACTAGGGGCATCAATGGGTTGAGATGAGCCAACTCGATCTTTAAAAACCTAAGTTAGCTCGGCCCTAAGGATGAGCCAAGCTCGATTGGTGTGGACATGAGAAGAGCCTGAGCTTGGCTCGTGTCAACTCTCATTTTTTTATTATTTAAATTAATAAATAGGTCAAAAACGAGTAAAAAAATCAAGTATGCCCACGAGTTCAAAAACTACTTGACTCGTGAGATAAATAAAGCTCATCTCACCCAATGACTCGTCTTAATTACTTAATACGAGTTCGATATGTTCATAAACGAGGTCGAGCCGAACTCACGAAATGATGAACGGCTCGGCCAATTTGTAACCACTATCCATAACTATACAAGAAAAAATTCAAATAAAATAAAAGTAAATTATAACCATAATTTTTTTCTTTCAGCAATAATAAAGCGTGTTTGGTAGGGATTAATATCTAGATTTTAATTTAATATAAAATTAATAATTGATTTTAATCAAACTCATAATTTTTCATGTATTTTATTAACTTTTAATGAAATTTACTAAAAATATATTTTTAAACCCCACCAAAAAGAGACAAATACTGAATTTGAAAGTGTCATTGAAGCTGACATGCAATTATGATTAGCATATAAACTCGTGTACGGAGAAGACACATTTTTTAATAAAAGTGTTTCTTGTAGCAATAATTCTACTTGTAGACTCTCCTAGCGAGGATAATGGTACAGGTACGTAATGATGTAGACAATTGTTTACATAATAGTGATAGGGAAGAGAGAGAGAGATGAAATGAAAATAAATTTAGTTACTTTTCTCTCTCTTTCTCTTCAATGTGATTATTATGAGATTAATACTCTAAATAATCATCGAACTTTATCAAAAGTTCCCAGGAAATCATCGAACTTCAAAACTTCCCTAATTGGTCACTGAACTTTGCAAAAAGTTCCTAAGAGGTCACTGAACTTCAAAATTATCCTAAATAGTCACTGAACTT
>CAIGRL010205442.1:0-19426 GCA_903798325.1 Fraxinus xanthoxyloides | reverse complement strand
AGGCCAAAACATATCTTGTGTTATTCTCTATATTCTGTTCTGTCGATTATATTTTGGTATTGATTCTTTTGCTTTTGTTAATATCGTGTATTTCTGGGCCTTTCACGAAGTTTGAGTTGATGTACAATGAGGTCGAGAGGGTGAGAAGGATTTCTGAACAATTGGTGGACTGTCATCCGAAGTTTGGCGATTCCAACTATCAACAATATTTATAGATTTATATGTATATCTGCACAGAGTTAGAGATTTAATGCATATACGTTGTATGTATTAAATATTTGTGTGTATATACTCAAAAATGGCTTATTTGGTCTTTAAATTATTAGTTTAGTAGGTCCTACGCAATGTGTAGATAAGAATTAAATAATAAATTGTAAGATCTATGAATGTGTATTTACGAGAAGGTTTGACCAACTTAAATTGTAATTTAAATTTTTATAATAAGAAATTAGATTATAAATTTTAAGTTAGGATTTTCAATATTTTGTGTAATCTATCAAGAAGTCGTATCATTTTATTCTAACAGTAAAAAATCAATCAATATCCACTGAATTCATTAAAATCAAGAATGTAGAATTCTTCAAATCTTATGAATTCGGTTAAATTCTATTCAAATACATGAAATCCATGAGAATCTATAAAGTTTAAGAACTCTGTTAATTTCTGAATTGTAGATGTCCACAGTTTCATTTTTCAGAATTATTCTTACAACAATGGAACTGGCAATTTTTCATTTCTTTTTCCCTCTAGTTTTCCTTCTCCCTTTCCTTTGCACATTTTCATTTGCAGAAACTACGGAATTCCCAAAAACACAAGCAGAAAAGATGATCAGAGGAT
The DNA here is from genome assembly GCA_903798325.1 of Fraxinus xanthoxyloides. Classification (NCBI taxonomy): domain Eukaryota; kingdom Viridiplantae; phylum Streptophyta; class Magnoliopsida; order Lamiales; family Oleaceae; genus Fraxinus; species Fraxinus xanthoxyloides. The sequence continues at coordinate 18,589 of CAIGRL010205442.1, read as the reverse complement.
TGAACTTATTTCCTGAACTTGATGTGAATGTTGTTGAAGACGATCCTGCATTTACAACACCAAAAATGGTCGAGAAAAGTTTACAGTTGCTACGTTTAAGTGATCCCGGAACCAGTGTTCAAGACTTGGGACACAGGGCTGGATATTATAGACTTCCTCACACCAAAAGTGCAAGGTATAACATGTATTTGTTCTTCACGTTTTGGTATCTTTTCTTACAGTTTAACTAATTAGGTGAGCAAGTGCAACTGCATGTCCAATACAGAATTCTTTACAGATTACAGAAATAAAACAACATAGAATACTTTGACATGCATTGACAAGTGAATCCTATTCGTCCAAAAAGTGCCATGAAGAGCAACAGAAGTCAACAGAAGTCATGAATAAACTCAGGATTTTCATCCAAGTCTTATTCGTATTTGCTTTTTGAGAGAAATTCCAGTCAAATTGCTTGAAATATTGTTGCAGGATGTTCTATTTTTTCTTTCAATCAAGAAACAAGCCAAGTACAGACCCTGTTGTTGTATGGTTAAGTGGAGGACCCGGATGCAGCTCATCACTGGCCCTTTTTTATGAAAACGGCCCTTTCCACATTGCAAACAACTTATCTCTTGTATGGAATGATTTTGGTTGGGATAAGGTACTCTCATTTTCCTCAATTCTCATTAAAAGTTTTTCATCTGGACTCCAAATGATAAATTCCTGAAGGTGAGTCAATGTCTTGCCTCGACTCTACAGGGAAGCCTTTGACAAAAATTTCTCTTTTGCTTACCCCTATCCCGATAAACCAAAATCAAAGCTCTTACATTACTATTGGGAGTTAATTAGATACTAAAGAACCCTCACCTACTCACCACCGAAGTTTCTTCGAAACAACTAATGATGTCGTTTTCCAGATGGAAACATACATCTGTTTTTGCAATTCTGTACTCATTTTTTCTAACTGTTCCTATGTCTATCTGGGAAGAAATGATTCATTTGTGCATTTCAAATATTTTATGAATGATATGATACGACAGGTCTCAAACATTATATATGTCGACCAACCAGCTGGAACAGGTTTTAGTTATACTTCTGACAGAGCTGACATACGAAAAGATTCTGTGGGAGCTGCCACTGATTTCTATGACTTTCTGCAGGTAAGTTTCCTAGTCCAGGCAGCTACGGGACAGAACTAGACAAGATTTTAATTTATTTTTCATCTAAGACAGCCAAAATTATATAGCCGTCCAAAATCATAAACTAACTTAGTCTGAACTAAAATATTCATAAAATGTTAGGCATTTCTCCAAGCGCACCCTCAATATGTAAGGAATGATTTTTACATCACTGGAGAATCATACGCCGGGCATTATATTCCAGCTTTTGCTGATCGGATACGACGGGGAAACGATAATAAAGAAGGGGTTCATATAAACATGAAAGTGAGCCTTGAATTTCATCTCTACTGTTAATTAATCTCATAGTTTTTGTCGTTTAATTATGCAACTTACCAATGCTTAAACAGGGATTAGCTATTGGTAATGGATTGACAGATCCAGAGATCCAGTACAAAGCATATACTGATTATGCTTTAAACATGAAATTGATCAACAAATCTGATTATGACAGCCTGAGTCAGTCAATTCCCGGATGTGTACAGGCAATAAAACTCTGTGGTAATCCTTAATCCTAAATCCGTCCCTTTTGACATTTACTTCTGAATCTACATCGGTCGTGGAAAGTCTGCCTAATTTATAAGCATATTCAAACCTTCCACAAGCGGTTCTCACTTGGATTCTAATAAAAAGTTCACTGGCAGGCAATAGCAGTGGTCTTTCAACAGCTTGCGCGGAGGCTTTCTTTCTCTGCACCGACATTTTCAATAAGATAGTTGAAATATCTGGAGATATAAATGTAAGAAAACACATTATTCAGTCTTCTAATTAGACAGAAGATTAAACTTATTAACCATATGGTTTTATCGTTTATTGTAGCACTATGACATTCGAAAACCGTGTGTGGGTTCTTTGTGCTACAACTTTTCAAACATGGAAAATTTCTTGAACCAGAAGTCAGTTAGAGAAGCACTTGGTGTTGGAGACATACAATTTGTTTCATGTAGTCTTGATGTGTATGAATCAATGTATTTGGACTGGATGAAGAATTACGAGGTTGATATACCTGCACTACTAGAGAATGGAGTCAAGTTACTCGTATACGCTGGGGAGTATGATCTTATTTGCAACTGGCTAGGTAAGATTTTCTGTCTTCAACTCAACTTATATAAATCTTTTTCTTAACTGAATTCTGAGGGCTATAGTCCAATGTACAACCAAAAGTCTGTGTGCGCTTTGCATATATTCTGATTTCTTTTTCTGTTGAGGGTTTGGTTATAAAAGTTTCCATTAAATTTGATAAGGTTTTACACTTCCTTCCACCAATCTGAACCCTCCCCATATACTTGAGACCTACTATGAAAAATGTAGGAAATGTTTTTAATGTAACTGCTATAACTATGTTTTATTATTGTCAGGAAACTCGAGATGGGTCGATGCTATGATATGGTCGGGACAGAAAGACTTTGTATCGACTCCTTCTGTTCCATTTAATGTAGATGGAGTGGAGGCGGGATTAAAGAAAAGCCATGGACTTCTCACTTTCCTTAAGGTCCACAATGCTGGCCACATGGTTCCTATGGATCAACCAAAAGCATCACTAGAAATGATAAAGAGGTGGATGCAAGGCATACCTCTCTAAAAAACAGAGAACAAGTCCTTTTATTGTAATGATTTTTAAATCGTCTTGATAAAATTTTCCTCAATTCATGTTCGTTTACNTGATATGGTCGGGACAGAAAGACTTTGTATCGACTCCTTCTGTTCCATTTAATGTAGATGGAGTGGAGGCGGGATTAAAGAAAAGCCATGGACTTCTCACTTTCCTTAAGGTCCACAATGCTGGCCACATGGTTCCTATGGATCAACCAAAAGCATCACTAGAAATGATAAAGAGGTGGATGCAAGGCATACCTCTCTAAAAAACAGAGAACAAGTCCTTTTATTGTAATGATTTTTAAATCGTCTTGATAAAATTTTCCTCAATTCATGTTCGTTTACCCACTGAGGGGCAGAAGGATTGGTCTAGAAAGATCTCTTGTTCTTATTATAGAATTATGACTGTAATCACTATTGGGCTAAAAAGTATTGATTCATCTACGAAGTATTTATTGGTAACCTTAAGACTTACAAAACATTTCTTAATCTCTTTTACTTTCGACATAAAATGTACCAAATCCTAGTGCAACAACAGAAGCATACCACAGAAAGGAAAGCAGGCTAAGCTCACTTAGCCTTGAGCACCTCAACATTTTCCCAGGTGAAATCTGGATCTTTTCATCCAAAATGACCATAGGCAGCAGTCTTCTGATACCTGAAGTTGCAGCCCTTTCTCCAGTCCAGATTGATCGCAGTCATTCCCAGCACGAAGTCAGAGTTCTCCTTAATAAGCTCCTGTATATACTTAACGAACAATTTCCTTGTACCATATGTGTCCACGAATACAGAAAACAGTTCTGGCATACCGATTGCAAATGGAAATTGCACGGTCCAACGACATGCAAGCCCACAGGCCACCATGCTCTTTGTTGTTTGCCTGGAAATATAGGCGACACATTGATGAACCTTGGTTGGATCCTCTCCCAAAAATGCACCACCTATTGCATGCAGCAGACACCATAATTGTCGACAATAATCTTTCTACCAGTCAATCTCGCATCCTCTTGATTGCCTCGATGTACGAACAGACTCAAGGGGTTGAAAAGAAATATCGTACTGTCATCAAGATATTTCAACATAATGACAGGCTTGATTACGTGCTCTTTTAAGACTTTCAGTCTCTACTTATTTTTCATAGTCTCGTCATGTTGATTCAAGAAGAGAACAGTATGGACCCTAAGAAGCACTACAGCTCCACCCTCCTTCTGGTTTCAACCGTGACTTGAGTCTTGCCATCAGGCCTTAGCCAGGGACAAGTTCTGTTCTGTTCTTTCTCACAATTTGGCACCAAGCTTACTAGAAAAAACATGAGTCAACTGCATCAGCTCAGGGGTTTCATCTGTGGCACTGAACATGTGACCTGATCTCTGGCTCCAATCTTTTCGCGTTTTTCATTAGGTGACTGCTATGAAAACTGGAATGCTCTGATACCAGATTGTTGTAAAAAGATAAGAGATTATAGCTACAATATGAAGTAAAGATCACAAGAACAAAATAATTTACAGAGAATAAAGATTTTATTATAATATGGAGAAAGAATACAAAGATTTTGTGTTTATGATTTGTCCAACTTTTTCTAACTTCATCTAACTTTATCTAAATCATAATGAAGAGCCAACTATATATAAGGAACAAATAATGGACGTCCAGACTTTCATAGTACAGTTGTGGTAAAAGTAGAATGCCAAAAACGGAAAAGGACCGAAAAATTGCACAAGAGGCGAACAGACAGGGAGGCGTCGCAGCGTCGGGCCAAAAATTTCGTGGCGCCGTGGAGCCCAATTTCAGGTCCTTTACTCCAAAAATATTGATTTTTTTCGTCCCAATGTTTTATTCAAGTCCAATACAAAATTTTACTCTAAATGGGCTTCAAGTAGAATTTCAATTAGAATTTTCCAAGTAACCTTGAATAAGATTTCACAATAGCATTCTAAATAAAAATTTTCTTAATGTGCACTTTAATTAAAACTTTCAGTTATTTTTAACAAGGAATTCGGGTCCGATCTAATTCTAACAATCTCCATCTTGATATGAATTTCACTGCAATGAACAAAATTTTTTTAAAAAAATTCTCTACCTGGAGACAAATTTCACTACAAGGAATAAATCTGAACACTTCAATGAAAAACAAAAATGAATTTCTCCATCAACAATTCCAACTAGGAAGATTCTCCATTCCTGCTATCCCAACTAGGGGCAAAAGTGATCTAATGACCACCAAACAAAGCTGAAATAAGCCTTGTAATGTGATTACAATTGAATACATCAAAAGAAGGATGTTGGCTAAAATTAATGTCCTTAACCGCATTAAAAACCATCAACAAAATCACCAGAATTGTACCTATGTGGAATCTTATGGCCAAAAATGAGTCGATTTCTAATAATTGAAGTAATTGAATACGATGACACTGTCGATAATGGTGGCAAGATGGATTTACACATATCTTCAAAATTCAACTGAGATGTATTATAAAAAGAAAACCCTAAATTAGACTACAACCAGTACAGAAGCCAACTCTAAAAATCCACCAGAGTTTAAAATATGCTGATTACTCGAAGATTATGTATTACCATGTAAGATATATAAATGGGATTTTCTATGTCCCAACAGCACAACAAGGGCTCCTTTGATAACTTTTAGAACTTCACCTTCATCAGTGTACATGTACCCTTTTGAATCAAGAGTGTTTAAGAAGATAAGATTTTTCTTCATCAAGTGTTCTAATTATCCCATCAAATATCTTTATTATTATTGAACGATACTAGCTATCCGACAAAGTATGTTATTATCAGACATCACAACACCTTTTGAAACTTCTTCATACATTGAAAACAGTTTTCGATTCGGTGACATATGAAAAGTGCAAGCTGCATCCAAAATCCAAATCTCATCAGGTTTAGAGTTGTAGTTAGACATAAGTAGAAACTCTCCATCACTGCTAGAATTTTCTACAATACTTGTTTCCCCCGAAGTTTTTTTATTGTTGATTTGTAGTTGACTTTGATTTATTCTGCAACTTGTAACAATTGCTTACCAAGTGCCCTTTTTCTTGCATTTTGACTTACCCCTTGGACGATCACCATGAACAATGAGAACATCTCCATGATCCCTAGATGTTACAAGATGTTTCATCTTCTCTTTTGAATATAGAGCATCGTAGACTTTTCAATGGTGAGAGTATCATGAATATATAAAATCGCATCTCTAAAAGACATATATAAGGCGGGCAATGAACATAACAAAATCAATTTCAAGTCTTCTTTATTATATTTGACCTCCAAGGTCTCCAAATCAACGATAATTTCTTTAAAATCAAATAGGTGATTTTCAAAAGATGTATCTTCTGTCATACGATGAGAATATAAACGTTGCTTTAGATGCAATTTGCTAGTTAGACTCTTCGTCATGCATAATTGCTCCAATTTTAACCATAGAGTAGTGGTTCACTTCTCCTTCAAAACGTCCAGAAGAATATTATTGGAAAGATGAAAATGTGTTTTAGATAGGGTCTTTCGATCCCTTCGCAGTTTCTCCTCCATAGTCCAAGTTGTAGGCATCTTGTCAAACCCCGACAACAGGTCATCCAAATCCATTTGAGTGGGTGTTATTCACAACTTGACCTACCATAAAGAGAATTTTGTATTTCAATCTAATAACTGAATATCATACTTCATTATTGTCATCACAAAAAAAATCTTGATCTTCCCAAGAATTTCAACACCAAAAGCTCTAATACCAATTGTTATGGAAACTGGAATGCTTTGATACCATTTTGTTGTGAAAAAATAAGAGATTATATCCACAATTTAAAATAAAGATCACAAGAATAAAATAATTTGCAGAGAACGAAAATTTTATTATGATATGGAAAAAGAATACAAAGATTTTGTGTTTATGATTTGCCCAACTTTTTTTAGCTTGATCTAAATCATAATGAAGAGTCAATATATATAGGGAACAAATAAGAGACGTCCAAACTCTTATAGTAGAGTTATAGTTAAAGTAGAATGTCAAAACGAAAAAGGATAGGAAAATTGCGCAAGACCGGGCAGCGCTGGGCCAAAATTGTCGTAACACCCACTTTTGGGTCCTTTATTCCAAAAATCTTGATTTTTTTCATCCTAATGTCTTCTTCAAGTCTTATACAAATTCATACTCCTAATGAGATTCCAAGTAGAATTTCAAATAGAATTCGCCAACTTGAATAGGATTTCACAATAGCATTCCAAATAGAATTCTTCTTAATGTGCATTTTAACTAAAACTCTCAATTATTTTCAAAAAGGAATTCAGGTTTCCCAAATTTTAATTGTGACGATGGATAACATTAGTAATCTCAGAGCTTTGTTGCTTGAAGTTTATCGGAAGTTTGTAATTATCAGCATCAAGTATGACTACAGGTATCGAATATCCAATTTATCTGCGCATGTCGCGAACAATTTTTTCATAGTTCCGTTAGCCTTGGTTGTGATTTCGCCTATGATTGTAACATTTCAGATTTTCTACATCTCACAATTGACATTACTTTTTGGATCTTGTTCCAGACACGCATCTAAAATCGCATCAGACATTTGATCACGAAGCTTATCGGCAGGGGTGGACCGAGCACTCGACGAGCCGAGGCAGCCGCTCGTGCTGGATCCATCGGAAAAAAATGGCTTATAAAGTTTTGATGAATAACATTAGATATTTCTAAATGTAATAATATCCAACAATAGATTGTGTAGCTTGTATGGTAAGGCCATAATTTTACATGCAAGAGGTACAAGGTTCGATTCTCAATTACTCTCCCTCTTTCTATTTATTGTTTAACTTCCAAATTGCTCAAAGAAAAATTTTAATTGGTTATAATAACAATACATAATATATATTTTAAATTTTTTATTGTTAAATTTTGTCAATTTATTTTGTAAAATTTAAATTTAGACAATCTAACTACTATTCTTTATTTTTTTAAGAGTTCAAAACACATTTTTTGGGACAAAAATAGTTTTAAAAATGATTGTTTTAAAAACTGTCTAAGTTTGGAATTAGTATTTATAATTTAATTATACTTTACATATAAGTTTCATCTCGACTCGTTTTAGTCTGTCACAACTCAAAACTTGATCATATGTATATGATTAAAAAAATGTATTTATTTCTTGTTATTTTTACGCTTCGAGACGGGCATAGAATAATGGCACATTCGGTTAAGTGAACTAGACGGTATCTACAAGAGTTACTAGATTGAAATCAGCGGAGTGTATTCTGTCCATAGTGATTATAAAAGACCGGTGGCAGCGCATATCAGGGAGGAAAGTGCCAGCGAGAACCATCTTTTCGGCTGGTGGAAACTCGACATTCTTGGTAAATTCCCGATTTTTCGTTGTGAGCTTTCTTTGATTTCATTACCAAGGTAAATCTTTGGCGGTGCAAGATTGGGGCGGATAATTCATGTGCATAATGTGGAGTGATTTGGACTTACAGCATACAATTTTTCTTTGTGAGAGGGTGGAAATGGGCAGCTTTGTGGGACAAAATTAAAGCTTGTGTGCTAAAAATCTGGACAAGCTCTAACATACCAAATATTCTATATCTATTTCCCTAGCATATCACCCTGGATGTTACATAACTTACATCAGTATCTCATCTCATTTAGGAATTTGAAATCATTCTCTTCAACATTTTAAAAGCAGTGGTTTTTATCTTGTTCTTTTCTTGGTAAGCCATGAAATTCTCAATCTTTACATGATTAGCTCTTATATTCTCAACCGAAAAACCAATTATGAAGATTAGAAATTAATATTTGACTATGATTACGAATTATGATTAGATTGAATTAGTTAGATCTAGATAATTGGACTGGTACCATTAGAGGTCACCATTCACAAAGGATTATAACGTGTCAATCTTACACGAAACTATTGAGGTATATTCTTGCAACACGGCAATATGCAACAAGACAGAAGATATGCATGAAGAGCTCGACATGATCACAAACAAAAGTCGATACAAAATTAAGGTGTTTGGCTTAAGGCGAAAAAGGTGACAAGCTTGGAAATGATGCACTTTATAATGCATCTATCAAGAATTCAAGAACTTGCAAAACTAGATATTAGATGTAGTAAATTACAATAGCTACAAGGAATTCAAGAAAGTGGTGCTTAGCACCAGTATATGTAGTAGTGTTGCTAGCACTACATTGCATTACTCTTTCAAAAATAGTAAATTATTTTCATTAAAAGCAATAAATTAAAACAACACCACCTATTTTTTGACATTATACATTTAATTTATGAAAAGTAATAAAAAAAAAAAAAAGGACATGAGCATGTGGCCCAGAGCCAACTAGACAAATGGCGTCCAACAGAAACACCAACATATGGTGGATCAGTTGTGGTACAAGTATATTCACATGGAGGAGAAGCTCGGCAATGTGGCTATTGCAAGGAAATTTTTAAGAGATGGTTGTCGAAGCATCCTGATCAGCAAGGCTGGCTTTCATATATGAAGTTTGTGTTGAGTTACAATGAGGTTGAGGGATTTCTGAACGATCTGTGGACTATCATCCGAAGTTAGGTGCCTGGATTAGGTATGTTTGAGATGAAAAATGGAGAAATGTGGCTACAAAGTTTGTAATAAGTCTGTTATATCTCGATCAAGCATTCCTAATTCTTGGATTGGCAATTGGAAAAGCTCCTAAAGACATTTAAGAAATACATTGAGATAGAGCTGCAACTTGGTGACATGGAGCTTTGTCAAAAACTGTATCAGAAGTATCGGGAATGTTCACCATAACACTGTGATACGTGGATAAAGTTTTAGAGTTGGCTGAAACTGAGAGATCAAGAACAAGTTTTTAGCTTGCAATTGACTGGCCTGCACTGGACATGCCAGAATTGTTGTGGAAGGCGTACATCGACTTTGAGTTATATATCACAGGGTGTGGAAGGCGTACATTGAATTTGAGATTATATCATAGGGTACGGGCCCGTCGGTAGGGCATCTGCTTGTTGTAGAAGAACTTTCCTTATTTAAAAGCAACTTCTTAGATTCAGAAAAGCCTGTCAAACCGGCTCTAACTATTAAACAGTACACACTAAAGCACTTTATGTTGAAGTGGTGAGGAACCCATTATTTTTCTTAGAGGCCAAAGATTCGATTCCTTTGGACCCAAAAATTTTATAAGAGGATTTCAAAACCCAATCAAACCGGCCAATTGGACCGGGTAAATCGCCAGTTAACTCGATCAAAATCATACCAAGTCAAGTACATTTTTATCAAATTAATCTGTCGGCCCGGTCAAGGGTCCGGCTCGGTATGAAGCGCCACCACCGTTGTCGCGATAGTCGCGAAGATACCACTACCACCACGCTCAAGATGCCAACACCTAAAATCAATTTCAAATATCTTCTCCTTCTCTCCCTCTTCTCTCTTCTCACTCTCTCTACCAACCACCACTATTCTCGTCGTTGCTCTCTCTCTTCCATCACTGGTCGTTGCTCTTCCTCTCCCACCAAACGCACGGAGCAACCTGGTCGTTGCTCTTCCATCACCTGGTCGTTGCGCGCTGCTTGAAGCGACACCGTAGCCTTAAGTGGTGGCCATCACGTCGCCGATGAGTGGTGGTGATGTTGGCGGTGCGATCATGGTGTTGAAGTTGTTGGTGGTGGTGGGTTTGGTGTTTGTGTTGGCGGTGGCGGTAGTGGTGGCGGGGCTATTCCTGTGGCGGCAGCGACGGGTGATGGTGTTTGTGGATCCGATTGGTTGGTTTTTTTGGGCGGCTGTGGCGGTGATTTTCTTGGATCTTGTTGGTGACTGTGGTTTGTTGATGGTGAGGTAGTGTTGGTGATGGAAATTTTGGTGTTGTTTGGGCGACGATTTTGTTGCTTGTGATTTGGTGTTTATGTGACAATATTGGATAATGTTGGTTGCGGTGGTTTTGTTGGTGGTTTGGCAACGATTTTATTGATTTTTGGGAGGCGATATGATGTTTGGGTGATAGTGTTGGATCTTGTTGGTGCAGTGGTAACGGTGATTTTGTTGGTGGTTGTGGTAACGAAGTGGCGGTATTGGTGGATTTGAAGTTGAAAAATTGTTGGAGGTGGTCAGCAGCGATTATGGTGGGGTTGAGGATTTTTTGGGATTGTAGGATGGGGGTGGTGGAGTTTCGGCGACGAGGGTTCGATTGTCATATTGTTGGTGGCAATGGTGAGGTGATAGTCACAAGTTTTAGTGGTGGTCACAGATTATTTAGTCATTTGTGATTATTAAATTCATTAATTTGTGACCGACAAACAATATGTGACCAATAAAAAATATAAATTGTGACCAAGAAATAATGTGTGACTTGAAAAATTGTTATTTTGTGATTGATAATTTGTGAAGTTTCAATTTTGACCGATGAACAAATTGTGACATATAAGATTTTTAAATTGTAAACGCAAAAAAATTTGTGACGTTTCAATTTTTTATCTGTGATCAATAAACAAATTGTGACCTATAAACTTTTTGAATTGTGATCGTAAAATAATTTGTGACATGTAAAATTTATGATTTGTGATCAATTATATAGAATTTGTAACCAAATTATATGGAATTGTGACCTTAATATATTTAATTAATAAAAAAATATGTTTAATTAATTAATTTATAAATAAAATTTTAAAAAATCTAAGATTTGAAATTTGAAACCTTAAAAAATCTGAAATTTGAGATTTTAAACCTTATCTCTTGAATTTGAAATGGGTAAAACTTAACCTCTTAGTTATGAAATTTTCCCTAATGCATATACATTGTTTTTATTATACATTTGTGTATATATACTCAATAATGGCTTATTTGAGCTTTAAATTATGAGTTAAGTAGCAGGTCCGACCATGTTAGGTTTTAATGTAAGTGGTAATTCTGTGAACAAAATGATTGAAATTAATATTGTTATAAAAGAGTTTTTGAGAGTCAAATGGTCAAGTAGTAAGTTAGAAGTCTTAGGGTTCGAGTATGAAACAAATGAGCCAGTTGTTGCTAGAGCGATAAAAACAGAAGTTGCGTCGTATGGACTTCACTCGAGCTTTTCACTGAGCTCTCGTTCAAGCGACGGTATTATCCGAAAAAATCTAATTTGCCTTTTTAAGGCATTTTACACAGCTCATTCTACCTAATTGCCTTCAACTATATATACCCCACGTCTTGCACGAAATTTTAGGATTGTTCATTGTGCCTCTTCTCTATAACATATTCATATTATTCTTTGAAATTTTAAGAGCATATTCATATATTAATTCAATCAATTTACTCTTGAGATTATACAACCGCAAGTTGGGGGGTGGGGGGACATCAAATTCATTGAATCCAAAACACATACTTCTTAAACACCCTTAGGAAGATACTTTCTCAATTAAACTTCAGAGGCTGCTAGAGGTTAAGAGAGGTTGAACTAAAAGCGTGGGAAAAGCACAAAAATGGGGCGTTCTTATTATTCCAATTGGAAGACACAATTGCAAAAGATCAGGAGCTAGTGAGTTCATGTGATCTTGGAGGTTACATGAATTAAATCGGGAAGTCTAATGGAGTTGGCTATGTTGCATCTTACTGTAAATCTGTATAATCTATAGTGGAGGTAACTGGCTTGGTCCCAGTATTTTTACCCAGTTGGGTTTCTCCGTCAACAATATTGGTATTATTTATTATTTTTCCATATAAAATGCGGCAATCCAACGTAGGATAATTGAATATAATTCCGCACGTAAGGTCGAACCTAATAAATCTTGATACCCAATGTATAGATAAGAAGTAAATAATAAATTGTTAGATCGGAAAAATGTGTATATACGAAAAGGTTTGACCAACTTAAATTTAAATTTAAATTTTCGAAATAAGAAATAAGATTGCGAGTTTTAAGTTAGGATTTTCAATATTTTGTGTAATCTATCAAGTGCAACTGCATTTCCAATACCGAATTCGTTACAGATTACATAAAATAACAGCATAGAATACTTTGGCATGCATTGACAAGTGAATCCTATTAGTCCAAAAAGCGCCATGAAGAGCAACAAAAGTCAAAACTTATAAACTAGAAATACAATTTCGTTATCACTGATTATATCATGTCATTTTCAATGATTTCATGAATAAATTCAGGATTTTCATCCAAGTCTTATTCATATTTGCTTTATGAGAGAAATTTCTGTCAAACTGCTTGAAATATTGTTGCAGGATGTTCTATTTTTCCTTTCAATACCGACCATGTTGTTGTATGGTTAACTGGAGGACCCGGATGCAGCTCATTGCTGGCCCGGTTTTATGAAAATGGCCCTTTCCACATACCAAACAACTTATCTCTTGTATGGAATGATTTTGGTCGGGATAAGGTACTCTCATTTTCCTCAATTCTCATTAGAAGTTTTTTGTCTAGACACCAATTGATAATTCCTAAAGATGAGTCAATGTCTTGCCTCGACTCTACAGGGAAGGACGTTGACGAAAATTTCTCTTTTGCTTACCCCTATCCCGATAAACCAAAACCAAAGCTCTTACATTACTATTGGGAGTAAATTAGATAATAAAGAACCCTCGCCTACTCACCACCGAAGTTTCTTCAAACCAACTAATGATGTCGTTTTTCAAATGGAAACATACATCTGTTTTGCAATTCGGCCAAAACTATACGGTCGTCCAAAATCATAAATTAGCTTAGACGGAACTATAATATTAGTAAAATGTTAGGCATTTTTCAAGGCACCCTCAATATACAAGGAACGATTTTTACATCACCGGAGAATCATATGCAGGCACTACATTCCAGCTTTTGCTGCTCGTGTACAACGGGGTAACAATAATAAAGAAGGGATATATATAAATATGAGAGTAAGCCTTGAATTTCATCTCTATAGTTAATTAATCTCATAGTTTTCCTTGCTTAGTTATGCACTTACCATCGCTGAAACAGGGAATAGCTATTGGTAATGGATTGACAGATCCAGAGATCCAGTACAAAGCGTATGCTGATTATGCTTTAAACATGAAATTGATCGCCTCTGATTATGACAGCCTGAGTCAGTCAGTTCCCCAATGCGTACAGCAGTACAGGCAATAAAACACTGGTAATTCTTAATCCTAAATACATCCCTTCTAACATTTACTTCGTGGAAAGTCCGCATAATTTATAAGCACATTGGACACCCTTCGAGTGACATCCTTTCTTGTGGGACCACATTATAGACAGGACAACCTCAGGAAGGCTACTTATCATGTGCTTATAAACCCACATGACAAACCTTCCACATGCAGTTCTCACTTGGATAGTTGGACTCTGATAAAAATTTCGTTGGCAGGCAATAGTAGTGGTCCATCATCAGCTTGCTCCGAGTCTTTCTATGAGTGCACTGACATTTTCAATAAGATAGTTAAAATATCTGGTCATATAAATATAAGAAAACACATTATTCAGTCATCTAATCTGACAGAAAATTAAACTTATTAACTATATGGTTTTGTAGTTTATTGTAGTACTATGATATTCGAAAACAGTGTGTGGGTTCTCTGTTCGACAAACGTGGAAAATTTCTTCAACCAGAAGTCAGTTAGACAAGCACTTGGTGTTGGAGACATACAATTTGTTTCTTGTAGTCTTTTTGTGTATGATTCAATGATATTGGACTGGATGAAAATTGCGAAGTTGTTATTCCTGCACTACTAGAGAATGGAGTCGAGTTACTTGTATACGCTGGGGAATATGATCTTATTTGCAACTGGCTTGGACAATTTTCTGTCTTCAACTCAGCTTTAATGAATCTTTTTCTTAACTAAATTCTGACTATGAAAATCATGGACAATGTTTGTAACGTAACTGCTATAACTAAGTTTTATTATTGTCAGGAAACTCAAGATGGGTTGATGCTATGGTATGGTCAGGACAGAACGACTTTGTATCGCAGTATCGGCTCCTTCCGTTCCATTTAATGTAGATGGAGTGGAGGCGGGATTATAGAAAAACCATGGACTTCTTACTTTCCTTAAGGTCTATAATGCTGGCCACTTGGTTCCTATGGATCAACCAGAAGCACACTAGAAATGATAAAGAGGTGGATGCAAGGCATACCTCTGTGAAGAACAACAGCACAAACCCCTTTATTGTAATGATTTATTAATAAAAGTTTCCTCAATCCATGTTAGTTTACCCACCGAGGGTCGAGTGATTGGTCTTGAAATATCTCTTGTTCTTACAAAACATCGCTTAACCACAGAAAGGAAAGCAGGCTAAAAGTTCACTTAGCCTTGCGCGCCTCAACATTTTCCCAGGAAAAATCTGGATCGTCTCATCCAAAATGACAGTAAGCAGCAGCCTTCTGATACTGAATTTACCGCCCCTTTTCAGGTCCAGATCGATCGCAATCATTCCTGCCTGAAGTCAAAGTTCTCCTTAATAAGCTACTGTATAACCTTCACCCACAATTTCCCTGTTCCATATGTGTAGACAAATACAAAAAAACATTTCTTGCATACCGATTGCATATGACTACTGCATAGAGGTGACAATGAGCCGAGCCGTATGCACACGAGCTCAGCCTATGCTCGTCACGAGCCGAGCTTCAGGTCAGCTCTTTACTGGTGGGCCCGAGCTTCGGCTCACGAGCTCGTCAATTTTATTTTTTATAAGATAAACATTTTTTAAAAAAATATATATAAAAAATAAACCTTTCGCCTTGGACGAGCCCACGAGCTCGGCTCGTGCTCGGACTCATCATGTGACGAGCCCAAGCTGACTTTTCACGAGCCCAACGGCTGAGCCGATCAGCTGCTCGACCCGTATGCCACCACTACTACTGCACGGTACACGATGTACAACCTGGAGGTTTGAGAATTATACTTTGCCCAAGAGGTTCACTATCAATTACTTCATGATATTAAACAACGATACGTCATATTAAAGATAGAGATATTTTTATACACAGTGCAATCTTAATTGAGCATTTTTTGTGTTTTTGCATCTTCTTAGAAATATAGTTAGGCCGTAGATAAAAATTGGATTAATTTATCACGAGGGACAAGATTAGTACTTACGAAATATCAATTGCCAGCATAAATCAAGAATTGATTATAAGAGGATAATTAATGATTAAAGTATTAACAATCCTGGATTTGGGATCCTAGTGTCTTTGATTGAACTCCAAGATTTGTTTCCTTTTGAATTGCTTATTAGAATAATTCAAAATCATAATTGTGTTTGTTTTGAATTACAGCTAGTTTTAGCTAAAATAAAAATATTACTTGTCTACTATCTGCCCACTTGTGGGGACTAAATTAAAAATAGTGGGTATGGTTGAACTTAATATATGACTTTGTTTATTATAAGTTAAAATGAGATTATAATTATTTTTCACAAACAAAGCACTAAGGAGTATTAGCTAGATCTAGATAACTGGACCGGTACCATTAGAGGTCATCATTCACTGATGATTGTAATGTCTCAATTCTTACATGAAACTACGGAGGAATATGCTTGCAACAAAGCAATATGCAACAAGACAGTCAAGATTTGCATGAAATTAAGGTGTTCGACTTGAGACGAAAATAGTGCCAAGCTTGGAAATGATGCACTTTATCAGTAATTCAAGAACTTGCAAAAATAGATTTGAACCTCCCACGCAGCAGGCTCATGGCCCATGAGATTTTGAAAAGTCAAAAGCAATTTTTAAGAAGTTTTTTGGACCCATTTTAATATATCTTCAAAAGATCATCTCTAATCCAACATGTATAGGACTGTCTAGCTGACTGAAGAAAAAATAGCCGTGGTGACAGGGGCGAAGTTAGAAATAGGATGAGCTGAAATTTTGAAAAATTCGAATGAACTCGCGTCATAAGAGGCTAAACTCATGACAAAGAGTGTATGACATTCAATGAAATAAAAGAAATCTAGATTTTTCATTGTAAGATGTTTCACTCGATCTTTTTATATTTTCTTACCAAATAGAAAATCAACGCATGGGTTAAAAAATATAAATTGACCAAATCATGATCGAAATAAGCAAATGATACATATCCACTAATAAAAAAACTAAGAAATTATTTAATGAATACTAATCTAAAAAACTTTCC
Organism: Fraxinus xanthoxyloides; assembly: GCA_903798325.1. Classification (NCBI taxonomy): domain Eukaryota; kingdom Viridiplantae; phylum Streptophyta; class Magnoliopsida; order Lamiales; family Oleaceae; genus Fraxinus; species Fraxinus xanthoxyloides. The sequence goes on along the minus strand of CAIGRL010205442.1, from coordinate 1,754 downwards.
AAACAATTGAAAGCTTTAGCCGAAACACGCTATCAATAACACATCACTATATGTTATTGTCTCAAAATATTATTTGGTGTGGATGACATTCTTTTATATCACGTCATTTCATAATAAGTGAAGAATCTCACCCAAAGTAAGAAAAATCGATTAAGAATTATGAGGGTCCAAAGATATTAGATTTGATTCATAACCATGTTTGGCTCAGTTTCAAGAATATATTTATATATAGATCAATTTACAAATAAACAGACTTTAACAAATATTCTTTTATTGACATGATAGAATTTAGAGCAAGTTATTTATTTTGATCATAACGTCTATGTCATGATCAAAATGAATAATTTTTTTATGTATAAATATGAATAAGGAATATATGAAAACATACATAGAATTAAAAATTGAATTACTTTTAAACTTAGCAAAACATTTAGTGTCTCCAACTATTAAAATAAGTAATTTATTTTTATTATCAATTAAAAATTTTACTTAATTAGATTAAGTAAATTTAGTCAAACATGCATTAAATAAAATGCTTAAATTGACAATAAGATATTCATGTTTCGTGAATATCATGAAAAGAGTATTTAATAATTGTAGTCTCTTTAACAAAAATTGAATAAATGAGCATTGGACTTGGATTATAATTCAAACTAGGGTTGGACTAACACAATTTAATAATTGTAATCTCTAATTTTTTCATATGGGCTGGAGCCCAGCCTAGCCCCCCCACTACCTCCGTCCCTGCACGGTGAATAGATCCTTATAGATGCAGATACTCTTCTAGACGAATTGAGTTAACGAAATCTAATATTTCTCTCTTAATCTCTCTTGTTTCATAATTTTCTTTCTCATGTTTTTTTTTCTGTTAATATTAGAGGTGAAATTTGAATTATAGACTGAACACAATGAAGATTAAATTTGAATTTAACTGCGTATTGATTAGATATCAATGTCACATAGATAAAAAAAAGTATAATTCTATTTTAACGACATTATTTAGCACACTATCTAGATGACACTAATGAGAAATCTAATTAAATGAGTTACTTAATTCTAACTTTAATGACCGAATCATATTGTTACTTAATTGATGTTATATAATCAGTAGTGTTAAATAATATTATTATTTTTATTCACAAGTCACCTAGATAACAATTTATAAAATATATTAAAGATGCGCTTTGTAGCTTCGACTTTGTATTGGCCGTCCTCCTCATTTTTTTATTTTATTTATTATTATTTTCCCCACCTTGATCAGCTCTCATATTCATCATCTTGAACATAAAAAATGACGTGCCAATAAAATAATTTATCTTTATGAAAGTCTCTTATCCACATCAAAGAAATGCCGGATTTGAGGTGAAAATAATTTTCCACTTTCTGCACTTTTTACTGTATACAGAATAGAGCAAATAAAAAATATTTTACAATGCATTGCTCCATGTGGTGCTAAATTAATTGGCTAGATGAAATCTAGACAAAATCTCACTGTATATTATTTTATAAACATTTAACAGTTCAAATCTGAAGCAAAGATTGAATAAAATTTCTTGCTTCTTTCTTTCTTTCTTTTTTTTAAGGGAAAATTGTCTATAGATTTGTAAGCTTTTCAATATTTTTCATGTGCCAGATTCTCAATAATTTTCCATACATTTGACCTTTATGCTTCACTAGAAAAGACATTTTCTGAAAAAGCAAAACTCGGAAATAATAATTTGAGCTCATTCTTTAAAATTTATTTTCAATAAAAT
>CAIGRL010205441.1:0-10036 GCA_903798325.1 Fraxinus xanthoxyloides | reverse complement strand
TTCCAAAATAGTGAAAACGCGTTTTTGAAAACAAGTTAAAATTTACAAAGGAAACACAAAACGACAAATTTGTCGTTTTGGGTGTTTTCAGTTATAATCAAGCCAAAATTTTCGAAATTTGTTTTGGATGTTTTCAAAAGAATTTTTCAAAATGACAAAAAGAACACATTTTCAACAATCTCAAAATGAACACTCAAAACACAAAACCCAAAATGAATTCAAAACTCAAAATACAAAACTGAAATACAAAGAGAACAGCCTCTAAAATGCTAGGCTTCCATTTTTCCACTCTGGTATATTCTCAATACAACAGCAAACTACGTCTATAAATAATGGATAATTGCAATTATTCTTCCGAGTTTACTTCATTTCCAATTTTTAGGCTTTTTTGGAATATTTTCCTTCAAAGAAAATATAACTTTATTTTTGGATCTTTCTTAGGCAACAATCTTCATATGATGAAAAACAAAACAAAATAGAGAATTAACATACTCCACCATAAAAATTCTATGCACGTAAAATATATTAACTATAAAAATTTCATCGGCTATTATTGAATAAAATGCTGAAAATTATGTTGCAATCCCATGGGTTCGCTTCCAAAGAGTTTATTAGTCATCGACATAAATTCCAACACACACCTTGCATTAATGTCCATATTCACACTTGTAAACCTGCTAGCAGTGATGCATCATCTATCATGGCAATTAGCGATATGCTTGTGCATCTTTCAAGACATATATTAGCAATATTGTTCATATCTAACTTAGACTAGTAGTTAGTGGAGTCTATTCCACCTTTTGGACAGTTTTGCTTGATGAAAATATGGGTTAATCTTCTTTCCAAACCATGGTGTAGTCCAAATTGAATCAAAATATCCTTAGACTTGAATTTTCCACACCCAAGATTGATTATGTGATCTAACTTCTCCACTTGATATTTGATACCTAACATTTCTTCTCTATGTTCAGCATTCCAAACGACTTGACTTTCTGATATCAGTGTTGAAAATTGAGACAAATCCCTCAATTTAGCAACGGGGACCCTTTCTTAGATAAATATTAAGAAGCCAAAAATATAAAATATATGGAGAAAAACAACAAAAAATAATTAGATAAAAAAAATGATAATTATTACAATCATATAAAATTTTCACTAATCCAAACCATCAAGTATATTAGAAAAAATAATCTATGTTTCAATACAGCCACATATTCTTTGTAAAAACCAGAAACGGAACAAAAAAATTAGAATGCTCGATTTACATTTTCGTCTTTGGGACGTACTAAAGTTAGAATGTCAGTATATAATGGACAATTATATTCTGCCAAAACTTCTTTCCCTTTCAATTTTAGACCTTTAGGAATACTTTCCTTCAAAGAATTATTTTATTTTATTTTGGCTCTTTTTCGTGTGCCAATAATGAACCTTTTTATAGAGGTGGTGGGGATCGACACTGTCTTTGTCATTTCCCCTGTCAATTCAATCAGTTTTAAATGATTAATTTATTCGTACATGGGGGCTTACACCCCAATTTACATTCCCCTCACAAGAGGGGCCCACGATGAATAAAGTAATCGTGCCTTCCCCCCTATTGTGAGGGGGGCAAGTGGGGTTGGGTAAACGAATGTGTAAACCTCCGTGTACGAATAGCAAAGTCCAATTTTGAAACTATGAGAATTTGATGTTGGAAAAATTTAATTTATCACGTTGGCCTCCATATGTAATGAATTATGTATAAATGATATCATAAAATTTAGTTCGTTTAAAGTGAACTAATAAAAAATCAAAGTTATTAGGCTTTGAGCTTGTAAATAAAGTGTATACTTAAATATGCATAGAGACTACATCCATTCGACTTGTATTTTATTATAGGTCAAAATACTTATGGAAATGAATAAATAGGATTATGATCCTCAATTCATATATGATTTTCATTCTTTATGTCATCTCATCAACATAATAGTATCCAAGAGAAATATCAAGAACCCACAATCAATAATAAAAAGGATTGAAGCAATCAAGATTAAAGAACAGAAAATCAAGATTAAAGAGATTTCAAGTTGATTTTCAAGATTCAAAATCATAAATCAAAAAAATAAATATCTTTGTAGCGTTGCCCCCCTCATTTGGGCGTTGGGCACTGTGCCTCGATAAATTCAGGCTTGGGCAGCTAGGCAGCACTACAATGCCACAACCCTGCTTCAATGCTGCAACGCTCGAAACATTTGTTGTCCAATTTTTCAAAATAAAAAATAAAAAAAATAAAAAAAATTGTTTAAAACAAAAGAAAAATAAATATAAAAGGTAATGAATCAACAATTAAATTTCAAATCTTAGTATTAAAGTTTCTTTCGAATAGCTACTTTTTCAAAATAGATTAGTTGAAACAATATGTTAATTACCAATATAATATCTATTGTCTAAATTAATTTATTTGAAATATTACGATGTTTTTGTATATGTAATTCATGCAGATATTGACCGGAACAAAGGAATGTAAATGTTTGACCAAATTACATGCACACTTGTGGTAATAAATTTGTAACAGTTATAAAGTTTTTTAGTAAACAAAAAGTTCGCCTAAAGATAGATTTGTTGTTTAACATGATTTATTATCAATATTTGATTATTATTATTATACCAAAAGTACTATTTACAAGTTATTACTTTTATTCAAATGTTAAATGTCAATGTTTTGCTCCTCTCTTGTGATGGAGCCCACCATTATTTGAATTTAATGACCTTCTAAATGCTAATTTCCTTGTGAACATATAGATATCCTATTTTTCTTCAAAACTAAAGGTATTAACGCTTGAGCTATCTAATTACTTGTATGTGCATTTGGATTTTATATCTTTTCCTGGATAATTCAATCAATTTTACGTCAGTTACTACTATCAAAAGGAAGTGGATTCTTAATGAGCTCATTTCATATTGTGTGCAAGAAGAAAAAAGAATAAAGTAAGAGAAAAAGTGTTCACTTTACAAGTACCTCTAAGGACAAGTTCAAGAAAAGAAACAATACGAAAGCTACATCTGGTTCAGTTAAAAAAACAGTAGAAACCTGAAAAGGGCGAAGTGTCTGGCTGTTACTTTTATGGAAATTCTGGAGAAATCAAGAGGGATTTTACTAAATAACACGCTTGGTGTGTAAAAAAAATGTACACTTCTCACTTTGGTTTGTTATGAGGTTAATTTAGTTTCAATACCTAGACACACTTGATAGATAAATTTTGATGCCACTACTTACATAAGTGTGTCTATGTGGGGGTTGCATGAGCAACTGAAAGCCAATTGGTGTTGAAAGGTTCATCTATGTGGACTATATCAAATCAGTTAGAGTTGAGGCTATATGGACTTTTAGGTTATTATTAAAGATTGATTATTATTTAGATTTGAAAGAGACGTTTGTTGTACTATCTTTTAGACAAAATTTGATTTTTATTTCTACATTGAACAAATTTGGTCATTCTTATTTAATTGAAAATAGTCAGTATAGTCTTGTTAATAACCGATATTTACTTAATACGATTACCTCTTATAAAGAAGTATTTCATGTGAATTCACATGGTAATAAACATAAATTAAACAATGGGAATTCCGCTTTGTTATGGCATAAATGATTGGGTCACCTCTCTCAAAAGAGAAAAGGAAAAGCTTGTGTCAAAATGAATTCTTGATCCTCTTGACTTTCCGACTTAAGTATTTATGTTAATTGCATTAAGGGGGAAACAAACAAATATAAGAAGATTAGGTGTCAATATGATTTCTTATGTCTTAGAGCTAATTCATACGGATATCTGTGGGCTATGACCTTTCGAATTTTTAGAACAATCAACAGTCATTTCTTATGTTAATAGACGATTTTTATCGTCATGGATACATATATCTCATTCATGAGAAATCTTTATCACTGGACATGTTTAAAGCTTACAAGACTGATATTGAAAATCAATTCATCAAAAGAATAAAATACTTCGATCTGATCATAGTGGTGAATACTATATCGATATGGTGAATCAGGAGAACAACGTCAGGGCCTTTTCCTAAATTTCTAGATGAATATGGATTGTCCCACGATACACCATGTCATGGTCTGCTAGCATGAATGGTGTTACTGAAAGACAAAATAGAATACTTAAAGAAGTGGTAAGAAATATAATTAGTTATTCCACCTTACCAAAATTTCTCTGGAGGAAAGCATTAAAAATTGTAGATTATATTCTCAATAGAGTTCCAAGTAAGGTAACTATCAAAATCCTTTATGAGCTTTGGATAAGCAAGAACCCTATTTTGAAGCACTTGTACATTTGGGGTGGTCCAACTGAGGCAATGCCTTATAAAAACAATAGACTCCAGAACTGGCAATTGTTATTTTATTAGATGCTCCGAGAAGTCAAGGGGTTACACATATTATGATCCTGTTATAAGGTCAATTTTTGAAACAAGGAGTAGTCGGTTCTTTGATAATGTAGAGTTTGTAGGGGGAGATAAAGTTAGGAATTTGTCTTTGAAGGGAAATATATAAATATCCCTTCAATTAAAAATGATTAGGATCGGGAATGACAATATTCTTGATCAAGACAATACTCCTGAACTCCTTATACACAATCAAAAGATTGTTCCATGAAAACAAACTCAACAATCTCAAGAATAAATGTCGTTAAGGAGATCCAATAGAGAAAGGAGAAATACAATTCCAAATGATTTCATAATATTTCTCCAAGAATATGAGGATTACATTGGATTAATGGAAGAAGATCCAATCAAATTTCATCAAACAATGCAAAAAGATAATTCTCAAAAGTGGATTGATTCCATAAATGAGGAAATAAAGTCCATGAAAGACAATGATATTTGGGAACTCGTCCCATTTCTTGAAGGTACAAAACCCATTAATTGTAAATGGATATTTAAAAACAAGAGGAATTTAAAGGGTAATATGGAAAATATAATGCTCGTCTTATTGTAAAGGGAACGCAAAGAGAAGACATTCACTACAAAGAGACATTTTCTCCGATTTCAATGAAAGGCTCTTTCAGGATTTTTATGGAACATTTTGATCTTGAGCTATATCATAACGATGTAAAGATGTCATTTCTCAATGGTGACATTGAAGAGAAAAGTTATATGGTGCAACTAAAAAATATTGTGTTAGGAGACTCAGAAAAGATGGTTCGTAAATTAAAGAAATTTATATATTGGCTTAAGCAAGCTTCCCGTAAATGACATCACAAATTTTATCAAATAATTATTTAGTTTGGTTTTGAGATAAATGCAGTTGATGATTATGTAAATCACAAGTTCAGTGTGAGTAAGTATATTTTTCTGGTATTGTATATCGATAACATACTATTTGTCTGTAATGATATAGACTTATTGTACGAAACTAAGAGATTTCTATCAAAGAATTTTGAAAATAAAGATCTTAGTGACGCCTCTTTTGTNATGTTTTGTAAACTAGAAAAATCTATCTATGGACTCAAATAAGTCTCTCATCACTAGTATTACAAGTTTCATCAAGTGATCATCTCATATGATTTCGAGATGAATTTGGTAGATGATTGTGTATACCACAAGTTCAATAGGAGTAAGTATATTTTTCTGGTTTTATAAGATGACAAATTGTTTGCCAGTAACGATATTGGCGTATTGCGCGAAATCAAGAGATTTCTAGCAATGAATTTTGAGATGAAAGATCTAGGTAACGCCTCTTTTGTATTAGGAATTCAGATATAATGGGAACATTCCCAAGGTATTATTGGATTATCACAAAAAACTGTATCCATAACGTGATTAAAAGATTTAGAATGCAAGAATATAAACTAGGAGATATCCCTGTTGTTAAGGAAAATAAGTTCAGCCTCAATCAATGCCCTAAGAATAATCTTGAAGAAAGGAAAATGTATGTTTCAGCAGTTGGGAGTTTAATGTATGCTCATATATGCACAGTCCGATTATATCATTTCAATATTTAAATAACCCTAGGATGGATTATTAAAAAGCAGCTAGTGGGTTATGCGGTATCAACATAGAACAAAAAATTACACGCTCACATATGGAAAATCAGACCAATCGGATATCATTGATTTTTTTGATTTTGATTTTACTGAATGTCAAGACAACAAGATATCCACATCGGACTATGTTTTCTTGCGGCTGGAGGAGCTATATCTTGAGAGGGTGCTAAGCACGCTCATAGCTTCTTCAACCAAGGCAGTGGAGGTTCTAGCATGTTATGAGGCATCCAATCAAGAAAAATGAATGCGAAATCTTGTCACTAGGTTGCAAATTCTAGATGAAATTGTAAGATCTCTAAGTTACTTTGTGACAATAAGTCAGTAGTCTTGTATTCAAACAACAATAAGAGTTTAACAAAGTCTAAGTTGATGAACAACAAATTCCTAATGGTTAAAGAAATAGTTCAAAGTGATCAAATTACTATAGACTATATTAGGACAAACTCCACTATAGCAAATCTTTCACTAAAGGGTTACCACCCAGGTCTTTCATGAGCACATTGCTTACATGTGTATTGTATATTTTGATAGTATGCTAGTTTAGTGAGAATTTGTAATTTTGGATGTTGTCTCTTCAGACACGTGATTTTGTTTGTGCACATTCAACTTTATTTAAAAAAAAATATTCAATTATTTTCATTCTGATTAAAGTTTATGGTTTGACGTGATTAAAGAATAAGGTATGTCACATTGAAAATAAACATGTTTGGATCATATTACATGTAATTTTCATGCTACTCATCCATGTTTAATCTATGTCATTTGATTTATTGATATACATGACTATTGATGGATTTAATTATGATACTTGTAATAAAAATAGTTTTGATCTAATATTAACATAATTAATGGATGAGATTGTTAGGAGATGTTTTTTGGTTACGATAGCAAAGGTTTTGAGTTTATAAGGTTATGCACATTTATAAGGTAACATATGTGACTCAAGTGGGAGATTGTTGAAAAAATTTAATTTGTCATGTTGGCTACATATGAATTAATTGTGTATAAAATGTTATATTAAAGTTGAGCCCGTTTAAATTGATCTAATAAATAATTAAAGTTATTAGGTTTTGAGTATTTAAATAAACTGCATGGTTAAATATGTATAGAGACCATATTCATTAGGGTCATATTTCATGGTTGGTCGAAATACTTACAAAAATAAATAAATAGGATTATGATCCCTAATTCCTATGTAATTCTCATTTTTTGTGTCACCCAATCAACACAAGAATATCAAAGAGAAAATATATTGAAGAGAAAAAATAAAAAAACTCGTAATTCATAATCAAGAAGAATAATTCAAACAATCAAGTTTAAAGAGAAACAAGTCAAGATTAAAGAGAGTTCAAGTTGATCTTCAATTAAAATTATGGATCAACGTATATTCCGTATTAATTAATTTCTTTATTGATTTTAAGCCCACAAGGACTCGTATACTTTTGAAATTAGTTTTAATCAAGAAATACAAAATTAATTATTTGATTTGAATTTTAAATTATATCTAATTACATGCTAAATAAGCAATTTCAAATAAATAACTAAGTAATGAAATTTACTCAAATCACAATTGATTAGTAAAAAAGTTAACAAGATTTCATCTTTAATCCTGGCCTAAAAATGTTTAGCCCATCACGATTGAATAGAAAGAACGTATATAATTAGATAAGTGTATGTATATTGTTGATATTTCCAAAATAATTGAAGAAAAAGAAAATATAAATCTTGAATCATTGAATCAATGGATCTTGAGTAATCTTCCTTTTCCCCCTTGCTTTGAGCCCAAGTAAAATCGAATGATAATTTCTTTAATGACGAGAAAACTCTAATAATATATTCTCTACACCTTTTAAGATCTCATAAAAGATCATTTATATAGGCCTCAAAAGTATGCAAACCATTCTAGGAATGACCAAAAGACCCTAAAAAATTAAGTTTTCAAATCACGCAAAGGAAAGTGAGAGGAATGGATCACGCATGAGCGCTAAGGCAAAACTCCAAAACCTGAGGTTGCCTGTAAAATTTACCTAGGGGCTACCCTCTTCTTGCCTGGCACAGGTTCAATCTGCTCCGACAACTGAGTTCGAATGCACATAATTTTTTATCCATATTTTTAAATTACGATCTTTTTTATATTGAACTCTAAATTCAATTATCTTTATAATGATATATCATTTCAGGGCTGTCCAATTTGGTCCTCCAAATTTCAAACATTTTCAAATTAGTCTATCATTTTTTCTTTAAGTTTGGTCCTTATATTCTATGAATGTGCAAATTGATCCCCAAAGTTATAATTTTGTCCATTTTCTCCCCAAACTCTTCCAAAGCTTTCAATTATGTCCTCAAACTTTTCATAATTATGCACTTCCATCTTTTTGTCGAAGTTCTCCAAAAATTACTTCTTTATACTTAATTCACCTCCAAGTTGAGGTTTTCACCCATAAAATAATATATGCACTAAATTAAGTAGAGTCGCTCAAATCATTAATATTCATCAAGTTTAATGTCTATGTAAGCATGTAAAACACTCTTATCGCTTTATTGCAATTTTTGTTGGCTAACTTCGATGGCATGTCAAGGAAATTTATAACTATTGTAGCTCCCAAGCTTGGACATAAGACTGAGTTTGTTTATTATCATGTTAATTTTTATAGGCAAGGATGTATAAATTCGTGTTTATCCGGTAATTAGATCGAATCCAAGTTGGCATCAACGTGGGTACTGATAATGTGGAATGTGTCTATTTATAACATAATGTCTTTTTTATCTTAAAGTTTAATCCCGAAATGTTAAATTATTTTGTGTGTGTTAAAACATGTCATGATAAAAGATATGTTGATGTTAAAAAGCAACATGACATTGGTTACTAATTTAAGTGAATTGACCCAAATCCCAACTTTTTCCAAGTTGAGAAGTCGTTAATCTAATCGACCTTTGGGAAAATGAGTGTGCAAAGGATGAAGAGTATTCGATACTTAACTTAGCAAGATTAAAAGAACTCAAGAATAGATTTATAATATATGTGTTTTTTTTTTTTTTTGTGTGTTGTGAATTGAATGAACCATTTATGTAGGAATTATGAAGTTCAACATTGCCCTTGACGCTTCAATCGACTTGAACACTATGCGGGAATTCGATTCGCTAAAGTGATTTCTATTCAATTTTAAAATCCTCGGTTTTATTGGCTAGCTTTGGCCACATGTGATGAAATCATTACAACTATTTTATCTTTCGAGCTTAGGCTGTCAAATCAAGGTAGAGTGGTTATTTATTTTGGAAAAAAAATTTATTATTTTGAATAGTAAATTTTTGGAGAGTGTATGGTTGAAAAGTAGGAAAAAATTTTAGGTTAACATATATAATATTTTATTGTGTTAATGTGATTAAAAATAAGTATATAAAACAAAACAAAAAAAGTTACAATAGAATAATAGACGGACATGGACTTAACCAAATTTCTTACCATCGTAATGATTACTCAATCAGGACCTTACTTCAAGGGTAAGTATTCCGTTCTCCGACCTTTGTAGTGTTAATATTGTTCTCAGTGAATGGTTGTTTCGCCATATGTTTCTATACACTTTGAACGACATAAGAGTTGTTTTACTTACTAGGCTATTCTTACATCATTTTTCTTAAGAAAAGGGATCGAAGGATTTTACAGGTGTATATATTGGAGGATTAAAAACACAACTCTTGTTTTCCAATTGGCTGTTTTTGCATTAATTGCTACTTCATATGGTGTCAAGTTTATTTAGTTTGAGATTCAATTTGAGATGACATCTATATCAATACCAATAATGTCACAATTGTTGTGGGCAACCTAATGTATCTTATATCTTAAAGTTTTTCCCTAAATTTATTAATTATTTATTAAATTATATTTTATATGTCTAACATTCATAAGAAATTCTAGAGTCATTTGTTAAAGTGCAAATGTTATATATATATACACTCAAACTTGTCACCTTTGAAACTTCCTCTATATGTGATGTTTTTTTTTTTTTTCCTTA
>CAIGRL010205439.1:0-10691 GCA_903798325.1 Fraxinus xanthoxyloides | reverse complement strand
AGGGAAGAAGAAAGAAAAAAAAAATGTTGGAAAAAAGATTGTTTTTTTCTTTTTAAATTTTCGTGGATTGCTAAATTTCGATTCCAGCACAAGGATAATCGAAATTTTGATTCTTCAAGAATTGTGAGATCGAATTAATTTTCATTGTTCTTTTACTCTTCCTCTATTTATATATCTTCAACGTTTCTTGAACCTTGCATTGAAGAAATATATAGGCTTGTTCACATGAAGCTTGAAGTTTAAGTTGTTCTTGGAGAACATGCAATTTAGCTGATTTTTAAAAAGATTGAAATATATTGAGAATCAAGGATTTATTTTGCGAGTCTCATTGTTTCTTTGAGATGGGAGTATGAAAGAAATGTTGGGGATAAAGTATTGAAGTTGCAGTCTACATTGATTCTGAGAGAGAGAGAGAGAGAGAGAGAGAGAGAGCGAAAATTTCGTCTCCAAATTTGACGTGTTAATGAATGGTCAAAATGCAATCATCCCTTGTATCCCTAGTTGAAAAACACAAGTTCGACCCTAACAATACCTAGAAGGGAGTGAATAGGTATTTAATGCGGAATTAAAAACAATTATGAATTAAAAACCAACAAGTCACTTTTAATTCTTATCTAGATGGTTAATCATGCAAGTCAAATTATTCTATGTCGAATTACTGCAATTTGTATAATAACCAGTAAATTGTAAAGCACTAAAACAAAGAACACCAATAGGATGACGGAGAAAATCAACTAGGTAAAAACTCCGGGATCAAGCTAGTTACCTCCACTATAGATAATGTAAGTTACAGTTCAATTCCAAACTATCCACACTAGCAGTTGTACACCCTGCAACTCCAAGATCTGCTGCTCATTTCAGCCTTGCAATCTGCTACTGTAGATACTATCCAGTCACCTTGCTAGACTTCTCGATCTACCTCCTATAGCCTCCTGATCCGCTTTACGTACAATCTCATAATCTTCTCCCAAGATATGCTGTAGCAGTCTTACTTTTTTCTACACACGTCTCTTCCAAGTAGAATTCCAAAAATATCCAATTCTTGTGCTCTTCCTGTGCTTGCAGTTCAACATCTCTCAACCTCCAGAAACTTAGGTGTTTTGGATTCCTCATTTTGATATTTTCCCCAAAACATGGTTGCCGGATCTCAAGAATGTTATGAATGATTTTGCCAATGAGTTGTGTTCTTAGATCTCTCAAAAGAAAATTTAAATATGTTCTTTTAATGAAGCACAATGAGACAACATTTTTTCCCCAAAACTGGGTTGCTTGATCTCAAGAACAATATGTATGAATCAATCAAAGAATAACTTCTTGGATCTCTCAAAGATGTANAAAATATCCAATTCTTGTGCTCTTCCTGTGCTTGCAGTTCAACATCTCTCAACCTCCAGAAACTTAGGTGTTTTGGATTCCTCATTTTGATATTTTCCCCAAAACATGGTTGCCGGATCTCAAGAATGTTATGAATGATTTTGCCAATGAGTTGTGTTCTTAGATCTCTCAAAAGAAAATTTAAATATGTTCTTTTAATGAAGCACAATGAGACAACATTTTTTCCCCAAAACTGGGTTGCTTGATCTCAAGAACAATATGTATGAATCAATCAAAGAATAACTTCTTGGATCTCTCAAAGATGTAGAGAATATGATATACAAGAGAGGCACAATGTAGCCACCCTACAAAAGTCGTCCAAAACCTTTGTATTTATAGTTGGAGGTGTTTGAGTAGTATGGGCCATCTAAAACTCTCCAAACTTACGAAATAGGTTTGGCAGCACAGGTAAGCCGCTAGAGCAATCTATCGGCGTAGGTCGGGAGAAAATGTTACTACATTGGTCGCTCGAGCGAAAGCCAGCGAGAGCTGAGCAGTTGCCAGTATTTTCATCATAACTTTCTCTACCAATGTTTGATTGAAGTGATTCAATTGCGTAGGAAATTTAACTCAAAGGGATAGAATTATTATAGAAATAGCCTTGTCCAAATTCCAATGTTTGCTATGTGAAACGTGCGTTGCAAGTGACGACTGAGAATTTGGAACATAACTTGTGCGGCTCTTTGATACTCTTTAAACTTCTAATTGCATTCCCTTGATCATATGTGATCTTCTTAGACATCTAGGACTCCTTCAAGGACTATACTATCAATCCCAACTATACGATATATAACTAACTCCTTGACTTTTTACAACATGTTTATTTCAATCATTTTGTTCACAGAATTGTCAATTACATAAAACCTAACACTAGTAAATTGGAATAGGCAGTATATATATGATAGGTAGTACACTTGCCAAGGGATGACTTTGTGAAGCAAAGAAGTGCAGTTTTAAATTGTTCAGATTTGATTTGATTAAAAGAAGCACGTGAAGTTTAACTGAGCTTTTGTGAAGAAGTTTGTATAATTCCTTCTTATCCCACCTTATCGGAGCCCCGTTACAACCTGTTTTAGGACCCTTACTTCGCATTCAAACCATTTGTGATACCGATGTGATATATTAGAAAACCTATGGTAAGGATCTTCTATGTCTTGACTTGAGAGTATAATCTTGGCACCCTAAACACTTTTGAGCATATTGAGTGAATCTAATGTAAGAGTGTCAAATCCAACTAGATATAGGTTTCGAGAAATCGTCAAAGTGATTGGTCATTTGTGTTGGTAAGTCGGAATTTACTCTATTTTATTGCTACTTCTTTGTGGTGTTAAGACATGAACCTTTGAGGCGTGATGGTTCGAGTTGTAGAAGGATGGGAAGACAATTGATAAACTTTAGCTATTTTTTACTTGAGGACAAGCTTTGTTTAAGCGTGGTGGAATTTGATAGAATGCATAATAGCTATTTTATTTGTTATATTTTCTCATATCTTGATGATTACAATCGATCAAGTTTCTATTTTAGTTGTATTTTGTGTTTCAACGGTTATAGAAGGAGTTGGATCAAATTGGACTCAATTTCACAAGTTTTGGGAAAAAGAATTGAAGCTCAAAAGAAAAAGAACAAGAAAAAGTGCACGATGCTGAAGTGAACTTTACTTAAGGCGTGGGCACGCCTTACTGACCCGAACGGCAAGAAATTGAAAGGCGGAATTTTTGTGAAAGAATGCTTGGAAGATTACACCAATTTTCCAAAAGGAAGGAGAATACAATGTCTTAAAGAGTCCCTGTATGTAATTAGAGGATTTTGATAAATTTGGGGATGATTAGAATTAGACTAGAAATAGGAAACCAAAAATCTTATCTTTCCTTGGAGATAATTATTCAAAAAAGGAAGAAATACTTAGTCTCCTCGAAGAGAGAGGGGGTTGTACTTTTTAAAAAGGGAAGAAGAAAGAAAAAAAAAAGTTAGAAAAAAGATTGTTTTGTTTTTATGAGTTTTCATGGATTGCTAAATTTCTATTCAAGTACGATGATAATCGAAGTTTTGATTCTTCAAGAATTATGAGATCAAATTAATTTTCATTGTTCTTCTACTCTTTCTCTATTTATATATCTTCTGTGTTTCTTGAAATTATTGTTTTGATTGATTATACAAAGTGCACGTTGTTTGATTATCAAAATGATATATCTTCAATTAGAAATCTAAATCCGTAATTGTTTAGATATTCTAATATTAGTGGTAAAATAACATAATTGATTACAAATAGGATTTTCAATTTATGTTATGGAGATATATAATCAAGTTTAAATGAATCACGCTTGTATATTTGTTGGTTAGAATTGATAGCTTCTCTAGAGATTAATGCAGTTGGTAAATTAAATCCTAAGGTTGTTTATTGACAAGAGAAATAATAAAAGAGCGTCTCTTGATTATCAAGAAAGTAAGGAAACATAGGTTATTAGATCGTATCAATGATCATAACCAATTTGGAAAAAGAATAAAGGATTTTATTTTTGCATCAATGATTGATTATTCGAATCAATTCTGAGATTATACATTGGGCGGGATATTTGATTAATATTGATCTTCTCTTTAATTTGCATTCTAGAAGATATTGCTTAAATTTAATTTGTTTTGATTTACAAAAATCCAAAACCCACTTTTCTTTTATTGTCCTAATTTTTGAAGAACTAAATCTAACCAATCTCTGTGGATACGACATTGTTCATCCTTGTTGCAGTTTATATTTCAATAGAGCAGACATTTATTATTTGTTGGATTCGACACCCACCAAATTTTTTGCGCCGTTGCCGGAGATTGGTGTCAAATAGATTTAATTTTTCTTTCTTTGTTTATTATTTTGTTGTTTTTATGCCTCGTTCTTCTCGTACATGTGAATTGTAATATGACCCTGGAAATGAAAATAGACCTCGAAGATTGAGAAAGGAAGCTAAGTTCCATGACAAACAAGAATATTCATTTGGTTTAACACTCACCTTGGCTGATTCATCTTGCGATTCTGAGGTAGAGCAAGCCATGGCCAATGAAGAAAGAATTATGAGGGAATTGGATGCACCAAATGTGAATCAATAGCCACTATGTATTCAATACCCTGCTTTGGAGGTGGACTTTGAACTAAAATCTAGCTTGATCCACTTGCTCCCTAAATTTCATGGTCTTGAGAATGAAGACCCCCAAAAGCACTTAAAGGAATTCCACGTGGTGTGTTCAAGCATGAAACCACAAGGAGTGATCAAGGAACAAATCAAATTGCGGGCTTTTCCATTCTCATTAGCCGATAGAGCGAAGGATTGGCTATTCTATTTACCTGCAGGCTCTATAGCCACATGGACAAGAATGGTCACATTGTTCCTTGATAAGTTTTTCCCAACTTCACGAGCTGCAAACATTAGAAGGGAAATATGTGGAATAAAACAAAAAGATGCAGAAACCCTCCACGACTATTGGGAAAGATTCAAGCAACTGTGTGCAAGCTGTCCTCAACATGGAATTTCTGAACAACTACTCATTCAATACTTCTATGGTGGATTGTTACCCAAGGAGAGGAAGATGATGGATGCCGCTCACGGAGGTGCCATAGTGAATAAAACCCACACCGCCGCTATAGATTTGATCTCCATCATAGCTGGCAACTCACAACAATTTGCATCTAGACAAGACATCCCTTTGAGAAGGGTGAATGATGTAAATGCATCCACCCTTGAAAACCAAATAGCTAAGTTAACCTCTCTTGTTCAACAAATGGTTGTAGGAAATATGCAGCAGGTTAAGGCTTATGGGATTTTTGCTGCTACTGGCCATCCAACTAATATGTGTCCTACACTTCAAGAAAATTCTTTTGAGCGGGCTAATGTAGTTGAAAGCTTTCCAGGCCCACCACAAAGGAAATATGATCTTTATTCAAACACTTACAACCCAGGATGAAGAAATCACCCTAACTTTAGTATGGAGAATGATCACAATTCCAACAATTCCAGCTCAGACAGTATGTTTATCCACCATAGCAGCATTCTTAAAGTTCAGGTATGCCTCTAGAAGAAATTGTTAAATCACTTGCAATTAACACACAACAATTTCAACATGAGACTAGGACGGGCATCAAGAACTTGGAGAATCAAGTGAGTCAATTAGCATCAACTGTGGAATCTCAAGGTAAATTGCCTTCACAAACTGTTGTTAATCCAAAACAAAATGCTAGTGCGATTACATTGAGAAATGGGAAAGAATTGAAAGAACCTAGCAAGATGAAGCAAGGAAACTCGAGAGAAGAAGCTGAAAATGAGGCTATCTCTCAACTTCAAACCGACCAGTCTGAAAGCCTTAATAGAGACAAACCAAAAACGTTGGTGACAAACCCTCCTTTTCCTACAAGATTGAATAAATCCAAGAAAGAAAAAGAGGATAATGAAATCTTGGAGACCTTTCGCAAAATTGAAGTAAATATTCCCCCACTTGATGCAATTAAACAAGTGCTTCGATATGCTAAATTTCTCAAGGAATTGTGCACCAACAACAGGAAGCTGAAAGGTAATGAAAAGGTAAGCATGAGAGAGAATGTTTCAACCATCCTTAAAAGAAAATTACCTCCCAAATGCAAGGACCCAGGTATGTTCACTATTCCTTGTAAATTAGGTAATGTTAGGATTGAGAAAGCAATGATAGATCTAGGAGCTTCGATAAATGTCATACATCTTTTTGCTTATTCGTCTTTGAATAATGGTCCATTGAAAGAAACATGTGTGATTCTTCAACTTACTGATAGGTCTAATGTGTATCCTGATGGAGTCTTAGAGGATGTTCTAATGGAAGGTAATCAATTGGTTTTTCCTGCTGATTTTTTTGTGCATAATATGGTAGACGATGACTCTTTTAATCCTATACCAATCCTGTTAGGAAGACCATTCTTGAAAACATCTAGGACAAAGATTGATGTGCAGGCTAGTACACTCACAATGGAGTTTGATGGTGAACTTATTAAATTTAATGTCTATGATGTCATGAGATATCCTAGTGATATGTCCCCTGTTTATGTGTTGGATGCTATTGACCCTTTAGCACAGAATCCAAAGACCTACGAAGAAAAGACAAAGGCTTTCCATGATCAAATGATTTCCCGGAAAAAAATCTCTATTGGTCAAAAAGTTTTACTTTATCATTCTAAATTAAAACTATTTCCTGGTAAGTTGCGTTCTAGATGGATATGACATTTCCTTGTTACTAATGTGTTTTCTCATGGTGCAGTCGAAATTTAAAGTTTGGATGTCGGTCAGACTTTAAAGTAAATGGGCATCACTTGAAATCTTTTTACAAAGGTTTCCGAGTGTATGTTGATCAAATTAGTTTGGAATGCCCAAGTTACACCGATGAAGAAATAGTAACGTCTAGCCAAAGACGATAGATGAAGGCGCTTTTGGGAGGCAACCTAAATTTTTCTTTAGTATTAGCAATCAATTTTTTCTTTATTTCATTATTCTTGTTATTTTTTTATTTATTTTGTTAAGGTGTAATTGATCTTGTTTCAATTTTTTTTTGGGCAGGGGTCAACATTTATGAAGCCGTAGGCAAGCTTATAAAGAATCAATGGAACCAAATTAAGGCATGCCCACGCCTTATTCACAGTGCTCCTCGAGTTTGAGAGAAAACAAAATCAGAAAAAGGGGAGTAAAAAAGGGACATACTCAAAGCTCTCCAGTCCCTAATCCATCACCCCCATTTCCCTCACCAATTCCTCCATCGCCACAAGCCACCACCACCCTTTCCCTCTCCACTCTCTCCTATCCATCGCCACGAACACTCTTCGAACACCAAGAACAACCATTGGAAGACCACAAGGCATCTCCAACACCCCTGTCAACTCCAAGAAGTCCACTCTACCAAACCCAAACCCAAGCGCAAGAAACCGAACCAACGCCGATGCTAGCACTCCACCCGCACGAAAAGGGGCTCAAATTGGTAAGGAAATACATATACTTCCACCTTCTGAGTCTGATTTGGATGGACACTTGCAACTTACAAAGAAAAAGGACAATGATGGGTATAAGAAAATTTGTGGTAATTCTATAATCCCTTGTAAGTACATTCATATTCCGACTTTGGCTGCTTTACATATTGAGATGAATGTGCTTGAATTAATTGACAATATAGGGTGGCAGACTTATTTTTCAATTCAATGTCCGACCTATACTGAACTTGTAAGGGAGTTTTACACTGCTTTTAAATTTATGAAACCTGCGAAATTCACGGTTAGTAGCCCAATGGTAGTTCCATTTAGACTTATGGGGAAAGAGTTCGAGCTTTCAATTACTAAATTTAATTTTGCTTTTGGCTTTATCGATGAGGAATATGCTGCAACCGATGAGTATTTGAACAGTGCTTGTGAATACAGTGAGAATTTTGAACCAGTTAGGTTATATAAAACACTGTCTACTACAATTACTATAACCCGAGTAAATCTAAAGATTCCTATCTTCATGATCCTACTTTGAACTACATTATAGGTTTCTCGCATTTACTTTTTCGGGTAGGAATGATTCTGCTGGGGTTTGGCCAAATCTGAATTTTATTTCATGTGGTGTATGTAAAATAAGATCAAGGTGAATCTTGCATACTGATCAGCCTCCCAGTTTGCCAATGTTGTGACCAACCGATGTCCATTAATTTTGGGTTCTTTGATTACTCATTTGGCTGTACATGAAAATTTAATTGATCTGACTGACAATGCTCTTCGTATTGCTTGTGAGATGGTGTATGCAAAATAAGATCAAGGTGAGTCTTGGATATTGGTTAGCCTCCCAATTTTCCAATGTTGTGACCAACCAATGTCCATTAATTTTGGGTTCTTTGATTACTCATTTGGCTGTGCATGAAAATTTAATTGATCTTACTGACAATGCTTTTCGTATTGCTTGTGAGATGCAACCATTAGATTTACCTTGTTTGGAGACAATGGGTTTAGTTTGGAAGGAAGCAGGTGTGTACCATTTCCATGAACCATGACCTATTTTGCCTCGACCAACACGCACAATTCTGAAAACCGTAACTGATGAACGGTCTTAGTTCCTTATCGACCTTCAAGCTCCACAACACCTTCCAAAGGGTTGTATGATGATCAGTTTGACAAGCTCGAGCTTCAACTTGCAAGCATGGAAAAGAATATGATAGCCTTCTTTGCTCATATGGGATTCACTCCACCTTCACCACCTCCTAGAATCTAAATATCTTCAGAGGAGTCCACTATGTTTTTATTATTATTTCTCTAGTTCTTTTCTTTATATAGTTTCTTTTATTTTGTTTCATTGATGACAATGTCTAGAAAAGTGTGGGGGAGGATTCTTGCTATCATTTTGCCATGTATTTAAATCTTGCTTTCATTTTGTTTTAGTTGAACTTTAATTTTAAGTTTGAATTCTGGTATCATTTTGAGAAACAATGAGGAATTAGCATAAAGTAGTTGAATTCTTGTTTATTGCGCTATGATCGATTGCTCTTGATTGTCTTTTGAATGAAGAATGTGTGGGATTCGATGCATGTTAACCCCATTTTGTGAGCTTTTTGGCCTCTGAGCATTTACATTACATAATCTCCATTTCTTTGATTGTGTGATTGTCGTGCATAGTTGTTTTCTACTAGAACTTGCTTTGTTATGCATGTCGAGATGTCCCTTTGGTAATTGGATGCATTAAATAAGTAAGGGCATTTAAGCGAAGTCAAATTTGGCGATCTTAAAAAGCTTGCCTTGAATTATACCCCTAGATAGCCACTTTTGAGCTTTAGCCTCTTTGTTAAAAATTAACCACAATACAAGTCAAGAGGATATCCTATTTATGTTTCTAATCTTCCCTTCTTTTGAACCTTGCATTGAAGAAATATATAGGCTTGTTCACATGAAACTTGAGGTTTAACTTGTTCTTGGAGAACATGCAGTTTAGCTGATTTTTGGAAATATTGAAAGATATTGAGAATCAAGGATTTATTTTGGGAGTCTCATTGTTTCTTTGAGATGGAAGGATGAAAGAAATGTTGGGGATAAAGTATTGAAGTTGCAGTCTATATTGATTCTTCAAAGAGAGAGAGAGATAGAGAGAGTTTCGTCTCCAAATTTGACGTGTTAATGAATGGTCAAGATACAATCATCCCTGGTATCCCTAGTAAATTGGAATAGGCGGTATATATATGATAGGCAGTGCACTTGCCAATGGATGACGTTGTCAAGCAAAGAAGTGCAGTTTTAAATTATTCAGGTTTGATTTGATTAAAGAAAGTACATGAAGTTTAACTGAGCTTTTGTGAAGAAGTTTGTATAATTCCTTCAATGATATAGCCAAAAGGAAATCCTTCTTATCCCACCTAACCCTAGCCCCGTTATAACCTGTTTTAAGACCGTTACTTCGCATTCAAACCATTGGTGATACCGATGTGATATAATAGCAAGCATATGGTAAGGTAAGGATCTTCTATGTCTTGACTTGAGAGTATTCTTGGCTCCCTAAACACTTTTAAGCGAATTGAGTGAATCTAATGTAAGAGTGTCAAATCACACTGCATATAGCTTTCGAGAAATCGTCAAAGTGATTGGTCATTTGTGTTGGTAAGTGGGAATTTACTCTATTTTCTTGCTGCTACTTTGTGGTGTTGAGACTTGGACCTTTGAGGCACGTCTATCTGAACATGCATGTCTTCTAAAAACCCAAGAAAAGATGGCAAACGGAAACAAATTTCAACATTGTGAAAATTTCATTCTCCATAAATAGCTCTAAAGTAAGGTGGGACTTTTTTGTTTGTGGCGATCTGTAAAAAGAATGGTGCCAAATAGTTTTTGACTTGGTAGGTTTATTATGTAATAAAAGCTAAAATAAGTTATGTCTGCTCTAATTCTATATTCTCATCCATAAACCAGTGGACTTGAAATGCTCATTCACATGGTAAAATGAATAGCATAGAAATTATCAAGACTGCCATTTGCAATGAAGAAATTTTCTAACATTTCACAATTAAACACATTTTTTGCCGATTCACAAACAATTTTTTTTAAAATGCTAAGTCTGACACTCATAATCAGCCAGTACTTCAAGAATATCTTTAGAAAGGCAATATGCCAAGATTATGAACAAAGTCAACTGTACCATTTGGTTGGAGGACAAGACCTATAGCTGCTTCTGTGCAGTTACAAACTCATCTAAGACACCAATAATCCACGATGGTTCGGGTTGTAGAAGGATGGGAGGACAATTAATAAACTTTAGCTATTGATTACACAAGCATTGTTTAAGTGTGGGGGAATTTGATAGAATGCA